>AWOL01S0039894.1:0-25663 GCA_000715115.1 Nicotiana otophora
ACTGACAAGAATCAAAAAGTTCAGAGAGTGTGCAAAATGACCAAGACTGAAGCCTTTCTAGAAATGCAGAACGCACATGATTTGTGCGACTGCAGAAGCTGAAGTGCAGCCGCAAATCAAATTGTGCGGTAGCAGAATCTCTCAATCTGCAGACTCAAGCAATGTGAAGACCGCACATGGAATTGTGTGGCCACAGAACCTCCCGAAGGGCATTTGCATCGGCGAATTTTGGGCCACTATAAATAGATGAAAATCACTTTTTCGGTCATGTTTTGAAGTTTTCTTAGCTGTAGCAGTTGTTGTTTACCATTTTGGACAAAAACATCATAGTTTGTCATTTTAATTTTATATTATGACTTTAATTAGTGCTTCTTCTTTGTTATCTTCGTTTTCTATTATGAGAAACTAGATACTTACTAGGTTTGTGATCGAACCCTAATGTGTAAACCTTATGGGTATCTAATTTAATGCTTGTTTATGATTGGGTGTTTGTTATTTAGCCTTGGTCATACTTTAAATTTTGAATTAGTGGTTGTAAACATTGATTCATGCCTTTTTGACTTGGTCTTTACTTGAGAAAGAAGGACCTAGTCCAGAAAAACTTGGCTAAGAAGAAATTGGGGTAGTTAAGTATTTGAATAGCCTAAATAAAGGGTTTGAACTAGAGATAGGGAAAATCCGACATGAGCTTATATCAACTATTTAGCTTGATACTCATTTGGGATTGAGAAATCCAAATTGAGCAAATTCACTCTATGGCTGAGAGGTATTGAGTGGGTAACTTAGAGTTGAGAGCTATAACACACCCCAATTACTAAAACAAGTGTTAACATAATAAACCCATTAGGCGAACACCTAGGCAAAGGTTAGATTCCTAGGACTTTTTGCCTATTTGAAAACAACTAGAAACAATTAGTCAACGTCTAATTTGTTTTCTCTAGTTGATCATTGATAGTGTATTTTATAAAAAAAATTAGCAAAACCATCTTGATTGGAAGTGTATTTAAGCTGTTTCATCTTCACGCATCAAGTATACTCCAGCACCCATTTTTAGCTCCCTGCGAAAATTGACCCCAACTTATAGTTGGGTACTATTCTTTGAATGATCTCTTCCACTCACTGATGAGTGTGGATTGGGAGTGGATCAAATTTTGGCGCCACAGACGGGGAGCTTAAACGATGTTAGCTATATATTTGAGTGTGTTTTGGCATATCTTCTTCCCCTTCCGTGTTACGAACGTGTTTAAGAAATCTTACGTATAATCATGGCAAACAATGAGCTCGGAAATATGCCTTTGGGGGACTTGGACGGTGAGGAAGAACAACTCGATGAGGTACGTTAACTGCCACAACAAAGAGGCCGAGGACCACAAGACAATATGCCCGTTCCACCCCCGCCTCCACCATATCCAGCACAAGCATCTCCACATATATTGTCCAACGAAGGTTATGCTAGTACAATAGTCCCTCCCCATATTAGGGCGGGCAACTTTCAAATCACCAATGTGATGCTCACTTTGCTTGAGCAACAGGGTTTCCTTACCGGTGCTCCAACTCAAAATGCTTACAAACATTTGAAAGGCTTTCTGGATACTTGTTCAGGGAGCAAGCAAACTAATGTTTCCGAGGATGCATTGAGGCTAAGGCTTTTTTCCTTCTCTCTACGGGGGAAATCTTTAGATTGGTTGGAACATTTGCTGAACCATTCAATTTACACTTGGGATGAGTTGGTGGACAAGTTCATTGCAAAGTTTTGCTCTCCCAGGCAGATAGCTACACTTCTAGATGAGATCTTGGCATTCAAATAAGAGCTGAATGAACCACTACACAAAATTTGGAAGCACTATAGAATAATAGTTAAGGAATGTACCAACAACGATATGACGGAAAACATGTTGCAACAAACCTTTTATCATGGGATTAACACAACTAATCAATGTGTAGTGAATCAACTAGCCGCTAGGAACATTATGACTAGGCCTTATGCGGAGGCATGTGACATTCTAGATGAGATGGCGAAGACGTCATCGGCTTGGCAATCCCGTGCCAATGTCCCACAAGGTGATCCGAATATGATGCACCTCCACAGATAATTGCAACACCATGGGCAAGACATTGCCGAATTGACCACTACCATGACTCAACTAGCAAAGGCTAAATCAAGTGCAAGCCCCTAAGAAAGTTCATGCTATGGGGAGAGTGAATGTTATGGTGAATAATAAGAGGACTAACGGTCCACAAATGAAAACCCGAGTGGAGAACTATATGCAAGGTGATGGAGGTTTTGTTCAAGATGATTCTTATTGACTGATTGACCAAATCTGGTCCCAACAACTGTGCTTCATAAATTTCGAACCAACCAATTGGCGATCTACACCTTCGTCCTTACAAATAATGCTTTTCAAATAAGTGAGATAATCCTATTATGAGGTCCATATTTACCATCTCCACTAAATGATATGTTTTGTTTTCTATGGTAAAATGCTAGGATTTGTGCTTCTTGACTTTCACTTGCTGACAAAAATAGACACTTGGGAACAAAGTCTGCGATATTCTTTTTCGTGTCATTCCACCAATAAGATCTCCTTATGATCACGATACATCTTTGGGAAACCTAGGTGGATAGAATACCTGGAACTATGGGTTTCTAACATGTTCCTCCCTCGCTAAGTCCATCTATAGTTGAAACACACAATCTATCTTGGTACCTCAAGGTGCCATCATCTCCCCCTTGTTCAAAAGCAATCGTCTTATGCATGTGAATCCCCTCTTTCATCTACAACAGGTAGGGATCATCAAACTGTCTTATGTCAAATTTCTACCTTAGCTAAGCGGTGAATGCCTTTCACAAGAGTTCTCTTGTCTGCCTCAATCATGAGCTATACTATCCATACTTGATTATCTTTTCAAGGTACTTCTTGAAAACACTTATAGTATTGTTGTGAGCGAAGTCTCTGACCATTACTCGGAATATTAGAGTCTAGTGCAATGGCACTACCCTCGTGACACTTAATTGGGCATGATTTTATAGTTTTTATATCCCAAAATCACTATGTGGGTTTCAAGTCTCCAACTGTACTTACTGACGATTTTCACATCTCTCCCTTAGACGAAAAGTCTTATACTTGCGGATCATTCTCTTTTGTTGGGATCCAAATAACTTTCCCTATCTTCTGCAATTCTTTGCACGGCTCGTCTTTGAATTACTTTTGATAAATCTTTCTTACTTGGAGAAACTAAATTATTTACATAAATGGAAAGCTACTGTATTCACATCTGTCATACATAATCGTAAATGATTTAACTCTGCTCACAATGTCAATCCTGGGGGGGGGGGGCCCTTTTTGGATAATTCTTAAAGGCTATTCTTCTGTAGTTTGCTCTCTTACCGCTATCTGATTTTCCCCCACTATCACTGTACTTCGGGTTTAACTTAAACTATTCGGGTTCTAACATGCGTTCGGTGTTTCAAATTGTTACCCACTCACTAGTGTTAACCTAACTAAGTAAATAAAATCGCACCTCTACTAGCTCTGTTGGAATTGCTAATTCAGTGTATCTACTCAAGATACTTACTATTGTTTTAGTAGCCACCTGCTATAATCATGTTTTATTGTTCTTCTTTGAATAACTAAAGTGACGCATAAGGTTATTACTAACTTTCCTTACCATTCGACCCTATTCTACGGCTACATACTATCCTTTAAAAAAATAACTATGTACATGGATCACACTTAAAGAAATGTTATATCTCTTAAACAAAATTGGAATATCTAATCCCAAACTTTCTATACACTTAAAAACTAATACCAGGCATTAAACATTTGTGGTATATACTTAGTCAGATAACCTAAGAGAGTACTGTCATATCTTTTATCTCACAATAATAGATGCTTCTTATAGTAACTTACTAACATGTTACTTTCTAGTTCTAATATGAATAAATCTGAACAACTTAAATCATTCCCTGAAATTCAATATTGGCGGCTCTTGGTTCTAATTTCGTACATCATATTTCTTAGTCTAACGCATGAGTCGTACGTAAAACACATCTTTGGTAATAACAAATGTTTCTGACTCCTATTTATTTTTCCTTAGGCTCTAGTATGTCCAAAACTATATTGATCAATTCTATGCCCGTTGTGATTAAATTCTTAACCTGCTACACTATGAGGCCTGACATCTGAACTATCATACTCCAACATGTGGCTCCATTTCCAAGAATTAAATGAAGCTTTTCTGGGAGGTAAAACACATACGAATACATTACCATGCAAAAACATATCCATCAGAGTATACCATCATCTAATAAATCACTTTCTACACCATTCGGTGAGTCTTGGGTCTTAATCCGGACCTAAAACATTCAATGATTTTGCTATAATCACTATTACTTGCATCTTCTATTAGCACCCATATGCATCATTGTATACAAACAAGTCACCAAAACTTGGATACACTGAAAATTGGAGATCTGGTAACTAAATAACTGATAACGGGCATATTGAATAATCACAAACTTGCTAACTCAAAGACTGTATAACTGGTAACTGACGTAAATTGATAACCATAAAACAAGATAATCGTTTTTGTACTTTTTGATAAAGTCACGCTCTAAAATATACTACTATCCATTACATCCCACTTTCAACTACTTCTCAAGGACTTGGGTTTTCCCTGCACGTCGTTTATGCATTCGATACATCTGGAATTTGATAGGAAGAGAAGGTTACCTATTGATCTTAGTTTCATTGCATGATCTAGAGTAGAAAGAAACTAGACAATCCTAAATGTCTTGGTAGTTAACCATTTATATGTGTGGCCGGCACACACATATGAAGGAAACTCCAATGGACATAACTTCATAGACTCCCTAGGATACTTGAACCTAGTGCTGTGATATCAAATTTTGTCATGCCCCGAACCTGGGCCTAGACGTAACACAAACTCGGTTCCTGACTACATGTGACCGTGCGAACCAACTGGCTGGCTGAATCAACATGTGATATCATAACATACTAAATGCTGAAGATAAACTAACACATGCTGATATACTGAAACTCTGAATGATATAAATCAAAGTGTGGAAACACTAATACAAGTCTAAACATATTTGTAGTCAACATTGTTTAACATGAAAAACTTTTGACTCTTTCTAACTATTACTCTAGTCTATGAAGCCTCTAATGAAGTACTGAAAACACTGACTGCCTGAAAATACTGAAGACTGTAAGGTAATGATAATGCCCCGAAAGAACTGGGGATCACCAAATAGCTGGTACGAGAATCCTAGTGATCTGAATCGTCAACCTGTAAATCATTACCGGCATCGTGAGATGAAGGCCCCGGGCAAAAGGGATGTCTGTACATTTGAATTGCATTGGTATGTATAGCAACTGAAAGAAAGAATTATAAATGTTGAAACTGAAACTAAGCTGATAACAGAGAATTGATAATTGACAACTAAAATGATAACTATTGAAACTGAAGTTGAAATGATAACTAAAATGATAACAGATAACTGATAACTGATAACTAAAATGATAACTGATAACTGATAACTCAAATGATAACTAATAACTAAATTGAACAAAGGAAGTAAGGATATGAATACTCCTTCTTCTGAATGATGAACAACACGTTTATCTGAATATTAAACTGTGGCCTCAGGCCCAATATATATATGCACAAATTGCGGCCTCGGGCCCAAGTATTCATATACATAACTGCGGCCTGAGGCCCAAAATATCATAAAGCATAAACTGCGACCACCGGCCAAAGATGCATAAAGCATTAATTGCGGCCTCAGGACAAAATACAAGTGTTCAACATTCAGGGATTTAAAATCATGAAATGAGAATCACACTGCAATATATGATACTGAAATACTGCATCAGACCAAGTTACATAATTCTGAAACACTAAACAGGACAAGACTGAGACATGTATTCTTGAACTGATTATGAACTCTGAAACTTATCTATTTATGACATGCTGAGTAAGCTATACTAAGACTCGGGTACATCAAACCCAAGTCAATATTGAAGATGCACAGATCTCACAAACGTTCATAATGAAAGTCATGAATGAGTTATGAATCTAGAGAATAGAAGTTCTGTAACCATTCAAGGAACTAGGCTTCACTATATTTCTGGGGCAATTTGTAACGTCCTAAAGGAAACGTAATGTAGAGAGAATTATTAACATTCCCAAACATAGGGAGTTAGCCTCGCCTACCTTGACAGAGCTTCATAGACTTCCTAGGATACTTGAACCTAGTGCTCTGATACCAAGCTTTGTCACACCCCGAACCCGGGCCTGGACGTAACACGACACTCAGTGCCTGCCTATATTTGACCGAGCGAACCAACTAGCTGGTTGAATTAATATGTGATATTATAACATACTAAATGCGAAAGATAAACTAATGCATGCTGATATACTGAAACTCTGAATGATATAAATCAAAGTGTGGAAACAATAATACAAGTCTGAACATATATGTAGTCAACATTGTTTAACATGAAAAACTTGTGACTCTGTCTAACTGTTACTCTAGTCTATGAAGCCTCTAATGAAGAATTGAAAACACTGATTGTCGGAAAATATTGAAAATGGTAGGGTAATGATAATGCCCCGAAAGAACTGGGGATTACCAAATAGCTGGTACGAGAATCCTAGTGCTCTGAATCGTCAACACTATAAATCATTACCTGCATCATGTGATGCAGGCCCCGGGAAAAAATGACGTCAATACATTTGAATTGCACTGGTATGTAAAGCAACTGAAAGAATGAATATAAATGCTAAAACTGAAACTAAGCATGCTAAAACTGAAACTAAGCTGATAAGTAAAAATTGATAATTAATAACTGAAATGATAACTATTGAAACTGAAGCTGAAATGATAACTTATAACTAATAATTGAAATGATAACTGATAACTTGATAACTTAAATGATAACTGATAACTGATAATTGACAGCTGAAATGATAACTATTGAAACTGAAGCTGAAATGATAACTGAAATGATAACTGATAACTGATAACTTAAAATTGAAATGATAACTTATAACTGAAATGATAACAAATAACTGAACTGAACAAAGGAAGTAAGGATATGAATACTCACTCTTCTGAATGATGAACAACCCGTTTATCTGAATATTAAACTGTGGCCTCAGGCCCAACATATATATGCACAAATTGTGTCCTCGGGCCCAACTATACGTATACATAACTGCGGCCTGAGGCCCAAAATATCATAAAGCATAAACTGCGACCACATGCCAAAGATGCATAAAGCATTAATTGCGGCCTCATGACCAAATACAAGTGTTCAACATTCAGGGATTTAAAATCATGAAATGAGAATCACACTGCAATATATGATACTGAAATACTGAATCAGACTAAGTTACATAATACTAAAATACTAAACTGGACAAGACTGAGACATGTATTCTTGAACTGATTATGAACACTGAAACTTCAACTATTTATGACATGCTGAGTAAGCTATACTAAGACTCGGGTACATCAAACCCAAGTCTATATTGAAGATGCACAGATCTCACAAACGTTCATAATGAAAGTCATGAATGAGTTATGAATCTAGAGAATAGATGTTCTGCAACTATTCAAGGAACTAGGCTTCACTATATTTCTGAGGCAATTACTAACGTCCTAAAGGAAACGTAATGTTGGGAGAATTATTACCATTCCCAAACATAGGGAGTTAGCCTCACCTACCTTGACGCTGGCCCTTTTATGCATATCACAATGTTTGTCGCCTCCTGCAACGATAATCTACGTCAATATATATCAAGATGAACCAATATTAGCACTAATTCTCATGTTTTAGTCACTTAGAAACTCTATCAAACACCCTTTGGGCGTAAAGCCTCATAGCCGATAGTAATTGGTCTTTGCTTTACCAAGTTCTTATTCTACAACTTCTAAGTGATCCTTCAATCCCNAATTGAAAACACTGATTGTCGGAAAATATTGAAAATGGTAGGGTAATGATAATGTCCCGAAAGAACTGGGGATTACCAAATAGCTGGTACGAGAATCCTAGTGCTCTGAATCGTCAACACTATAAATCATTACCTGCATCATGTGATGCAGGCCCCGGGAAAAAATGACGTCAATACATTTGAATTGCACTGGTATGTAAAGCAACTGAAAGAATGAATATAAATGCTAAAACTGAAACTAAGCATGCTAAAACTGAAACTAAGCTGATAAGTAAAAATTGATAATTAATAACTGAAATGATAACTATTGAAACTGAAGCTGAAATGATAACTTATAACTAATAATTGAAATGATAACTGATAACTTGATAACTTAAATGATAACTGATAACTGATAATTGACAGCTGAAATGATAACTATTGAAACTGAAGCTGAAATGATAACTTATAACTAATAATTGAAATGATAACTGATAACTTGATAACTTAAATGATAACTGATAACTGATAATTGACAGCTGAAATGATAACTATTGAAACTGAAGCTGAAATGATAACTTATAACTAATAATTGAAATGATAACTGATAACTTGATAACTTAAATGATAACTGATAACTGATAATTGACAGCTGAAATGATAACTATTGAAACTGAAGCTGAAATGATAACTGAAATGATAACTGATAACTGATAATTGACAGCTGAAATGATAACTATTGAAACTGAAGCTGAAATGATAACTGAAATGATAACTGATAACTGATAACTTAAAATTGAAATGATAACTTATAACTGAAATGATAACAAATAACTGAACTGAACAAAGGAAGTAAGGATATGAATACTCACTCTTCTGAATGATGAACAACCCGTTTATCTGAATATTAAACTGTGGCCTCAGGCCCAACATATATATGCACAAATTGTGTCCTCGGGCCCAACTATACGTATACATAACTGCGGCCTGAGGCCCAAAATATCATAAAGCATAAACTGCGACCACATGCCAAAGATGCATAAAGCATTAATTGCGGCCTCATGACCAAATACAAGTGTTCAACATTCAGGGATTTAAAATCATGAAATGAGAATCACACTGCAATATATGATACTGAAATACTGAATCAGACTAAGTTACATAATACTAAAATACTAAACTGGACAAGACTGAGACATGTATTCTTGAACTGATTATGAACACTGAAACTTCAACTATTTATGACATGCTGAGTAAGCTATACTAAGACTCGGGTACATCAAACCCAAGTCTATATTGAAGATGCACAGATCTCACAAACGTTCATAATGAAAGTCATGAATGAGTTATGAATCTAGAGAATAGATGTTCTGCAACTATTCAAGGAACTAGGCTTCACTATATTTCTGAGGCAATTACTAACGTCCTAAAGGAAACGTAATGTTGGGAGAATTATTACCATTCCCAAACATAGGGAGTTAGCCTCACCTACCTTGACGCTGGCCCTTTTATGCATATCACAATGTTTGTCGCCTCCTGCAACGATAATCTACGTCAATATATATCAAGATGAACCAATATTAGTACTAATTCTCATGTTTTAGTCACTTAGAAACTCTATCAAACACCCTTTGGGCGTAAAGCCTCATAGCCGATAGTAATTGGTCTTTGCTTTACCAAGTTCTTATTCTACAACTTCTAAGTGATCCTTCAATCCCAAATAGATGTAACTAACACCATTTCTCATCACCCAAATATTTACAACAATCATAAGTCAAAAATCCAAAAGCCTACCATAGTTTATATGGTTCTCTTTATCAAACCCAATTACTATTCCCTCAAAACTCATCAATTCATAGCTATATATGATTTGAGAGTAGAATCATTACCTTTTTGAAGTTCAATCATCTTGTATTAGAGTTCTAGGGTTTCGTTTTTCAACAATGGTGCTTCGATCGAATATCTTGGATGACAGAAGGACCTTGGGGAAGTTAGGTTCTTGAGAGGTTCCCTTTTCTAGAGTAGGTTTTCATGTTTGGGGTGTGGGGGAACGAGGTAGGGCTTTTAAATAAGTGAACACGTCCCAAAATTGAGGAGTAAAATAAAAATAGCTCGCGTAAACCTCGCCTGCCGGAGGCATTATCCGAGGTGCCAAAATAGCTGTGCAAGGTGCCATCAAAGGCTCAAAAATTACAATGCCTTGCACTAACTGGGGCGCTGAGGATGATGCCTTGAACAGTGCGTTGCACCATATGTGGCACTGAGTTTTTATGTCCTTGCACTGTCTATGGTCGTGAGTTTTCATGTCCTTGCACTAACTAAGTCTATAAGATGTACCTCCCATAAACTTAGCCGATTCTATTTAATTTTATACACCTCACTCTCGGACTTGATCTTAGAACAATTGTTTCCACACATACTCATCCCGATAGGAGTTCACATGTCTAGAAGGTCACATTNGCACATTAATACTCATTTAACACATCCACAATTAATTCGGATTTATGTGGTTTTACACGCTTGGAGCAGCCATGTGATGCTTCGAGTTAACATAGAAACAATCGACTAGAATCAAGATCTTGAAACAAAAACGTGGTTTGTGGGCAATTTCAAGAAATAGTGTATCTCAAGTTTTATGACTCAGAATATCATGGTTACCTATTTCTCTATGTCTCATGGCACGATCTAAGGTAGAAAGAAATGTGACAATCCGAAATGTCTTGGTAGTTAGCCATTTATCTATGTTGCCGACACACATATAAAGTAAACTCATCTGGACACAGCTTGATAGACTTCCTAGGATACTTGAACTTAGTGCTCTGATACCAAGCTTTGTCACGCCCCGAACCTGGGCCTGGACGTAACACGACACTCAGTGCCTGCCTACATTTGACCGAGCAAACCAACTAGCTAGTTTAATCAACATGTGATATTATAACATACTGATTGCGAAAGATAAACTAATGCATGCTGATATACTGAAACTCTGAATGATATAAATCAAAGTGTGGAAACAATAATACAAGTCTGAACATATCTGTAGTCAACATTATTTAACATGAAAAACTTGTGACTCTGTCTAACTGTTACTCTAGTCTATGAAGCCTCTAATAAAGTACTGAAAACACTGATTGTCGGAAAATATTGAAGATGGTAAGGTAATGATAATGCCCCGAAAGAACTAGGGATTACCAAATAGCTGGTATGAGAATCCTAGTGCTCTGAATCGTCAACACTGTAAATCATTACCTGCATCATGAGATGCATGCCCCGGGAAAAAAGGGATGTCAGTACATTTGAATTGCACTAGTATGTAAAGCAACTGAAAGAATGAATATAAATGCTGAAACTGAAACTAAGCTGATAACTAAAAATTGATAATTAATAACTGAAATGATAACTATTGAAACTGAAGTTGAAATGATAACTTATCACTAATAATTGAAATGATAACTGATAACTTAAATGATAACTGATAACTGAACTGAACAAAGGAAGTAAGGATATGAATACTCCCTCTTCTGAATGATGAACAACCCATTTATCTGAATATTAAACTGTGGGCTCAGGCCCAATATATAAATGCACAAATTGCGGCCTCGGGCCCAAGTATACGTATACATAACTACGGCCTGAGGCCCAAAATATCATAAAGCATAAACTGCGACCACAGGCCAAAGATGCATAAAGCATTAATTGCGGCCTCATGACCAAATACAAGTGTTCAACATTGAGGGATTTACAATCATGAAATGAGAATCACACTGCAATATATGATACTAAAATACTGAATCAGACTAAGTTACATAATACTGAAATACTAAACAGGGCTTGACTGAGACATGTATTCTTGAACTGATTATGAACACTGAAACTTCAACTATTTATGACAAGCTGAGTAAGCTATAATGAGACTCGGGTACATCAAACCCAAGTCTATATTGAAGATGCACAGAGCTCACAAACGTTCATAATGAAAGTCATGAATGAGTTATCAATCTAGAGAATAGAAGTTCTACAACTATTCAAGGAACTAGGCTTCACTATATTTCCGAGGCAATTAGTAACGTCCTAAAGGAAACGTAATGTAGGGAGAATTATTAACATTCCCAAATAGAGGGAGTTAGCCTCAGATACCTTAACGCTGGCCCTTTTATGCATATCACAATGTATGTCGCCTCCTTCAACGATAATCTACGTCAATATATATCAAGATGAACCAATATTAGCACTAATTCTCATGTTTTAGTCACTTAGGAATTCTATCAAACACCCTTTGGGTGTAAAGCCTCGTAGCCACTAGTAATTGGTCTTTTCTTCATCAAGTTCTTATTCTACAACTTCTAAGTGATCCTACAATCCCAAATGGATGTAACTAACACCATTTCTCATCACCCAAATATTTACAACAATCATAAGTCAACAATCCAAAATCCTACCATAGTTTATATGGTTCTCTTTATCAAACCCAATTACTATTCCCTCAAAACTCATCAATTCATAGCTATAAATGATTTGGGAGTAGAAGCATTACCTTATTGAAGTTCAATCATCTTGAATTCGAGTTCTAGGGTTTTGTTTTTCAACAATGGTGCTTCGATCGAATATCTTGGATGACAGAGGGACCTTGGAGAAGTTAGGTTCTTGAGAGCTTCCCTTTCTAGAGTAGGTTTTCGTGTTTGGGGTGTGGGGGAACGAGGTAGGGCTTTTAAATAAGTGAACACGTCCCAAACTTGAGGAGGAAAATAAAAATAGCTCGCATAAACCTCGCCTGCACGAGGCATTATCTGGGGAGCCGAAATAACTGTGCAAGGTGCCATCAGAGGCGCCAAAATTACAATGCCTTGCACTATCTAGGGCGCTGAGGATGATGCCCTGGACAATGCATTGCACCGTATGTGGCACTGACTTTTTATGGCCTTGCACTATCTATGGTAGTGAGTTTTCATGTCCTTACACTAACTAAGTCTATAAGACGTACCTCCCATAAACTTAGTCAATTCTATTTAATTTTATACACCTCACTCTCGTTCTTGATCTTAAAACAATTATTTCCACCCATACTCATCCCGATAGGAGTTCACATGTCTAGAAGGTCACATTAATACTCATTTAACACATCCACAACTAATTCGGATTTATGTGGTGTTACACGCATGGAACAACCATGTGATTCTTCGAGTTAACATAGAACCAACCGACTAGAATCAAGATCTTGAAACAAAAACGTGGTTTGTCGACAGTTTCAAGAAATTGTGTATGTCAAGTTTTAGGAATCGGAATATCATGGTTACCTATTTCTCTATGTTTCATGGCACGATCTAAGGTAGAAAGAAATGTGACAATCTAAATGTCTTGGTAGTTAACCATTTATCTATGTCGCCGGCACACACATATAAAGGAAACTCCACTGGACACAGCTTCATAGACTTCCTAGGATACTTGAACCTAGTGCTCTGATACCAAGCTTTGTCAAGCCCCGAACCTGGTCCTGGACGTAACACGACACTCGGTGCCTGCCTACATTTGATCGAGCGAACCAACTAGCTGGTTGAATCAACATGTTATATTATAACATACTGAATGCGAAAGATAAACTAATCCATGCTGATATACTGAAACTCTGAATCATATAAATCAAAGTGTGGAAACAATAATACAAGTCTGAACATATCTGTAGTCAACATTATTTAACATGAAAAACTTGTGACTCTGTCTAACTGTTACTCTAGTCTATGAAGCCTCTAATAAAGTACTGAAAACACTGATTGTCGGAAAATATTGAAGATGGTAAGGTAATGATAATGCCCCGAAAGAACTAGGGATTACCAAATAGCTGGTATGAGAATCCTAGTGCTCTGAATCGTCAACACTGTAAATCAT
Source organism: Nicotiana otophora (assembly GCA_000715115.1). Taxonomy (NCBI): domain Eukaryota; kingdom Viridiplantae; phylum Streptophyta; class Magnoliopsida; order Solanales; family Solanaceae; genus Nicotiana; species Nicotiana otophora. The sequence continues at coordinate 13,843 of AWOL01S0039894.1, forward strand.
TACCTGCATCATGAGATGCATGCCCCGGGAAAAAAGGGATGTCAGTACATTTGAATTGCACTAGTATGTAAAGCAACTGAAAGAATGAATATAAATGCTGAAACTGAAACTAAGCTGATAACTAAAAATTGATAATTAATAACTGAAATGATAACTATTGAAACTGAAGCTGAAATGATAACTTATCACTAATAATTGAAATGATAACTGATAACTTAAATGATAACTGATAACTGAACTGAACAAAGGAAGTAAGGATATGAATACTCCCTCTTCTGAATGATGAACAACCCATTTATCTGAATATTAAACTGTGGGCTCAGGCCCAATATATAAATGCACAAATTGCGGCCTCGGGCCCAAGTATACGTATACATAACTACGGCCTGAGGCCCAAAATATCATAAAGCATAAACTGCGACCACAGGCCAAAGATGCATAAAGCATTAATTGCGGCCTCATGACCAAATACAAGTGTTCAACATTGAGGGATTTACAATCATGAAATGAGAATCACACTGCAATATATGATACTAAAATACTGAATCAGACTAAGTTACATAATACTGAAATACTAAACAGGGCTTGACTGAGACATGTATTCTTGAACTGATTATGAACACTGAAACTTCAACTATTTATGACAAGCTGAGTAAGCTATAATGAGACTCGGGTACATCAAACCCAAGTCTATATTGAAGATGCACAGAGCTCACAAACGTTCATAATGAAAGTCATGAATGAGTTATCAATCTAGAGAATAGAAGTTCTACAACTATTCAAGGAACTAGGCTTCACTATATTTCCGAGGCAATTAGTAACGTCCTAAAGGAAACGTAATGTAGGGAGAATTATTAACATTCCCAAATAGAGGGAGTTAGCCTCAGATACCTTAACGCTGGCCCTTTTATGCATATCACAATGTATGTCGCCTCCTTCAACGATAATCTACGTCAATATATATCAAGATGAACCAATATTAGCACTAATTCTCATGTTTTAGTCACTTAGGAATTCTATCAAACACCCTTTGGGTGTAAAGCCTCGTAGCCACTAGTAATTGGTCTTTTCTTCATCAAGTTCTTATTCTACAACTTCTAAGTGATCCTACAATCCCAAATGGATGTAACTAACACCATTTCTCATCACCCAAATATTTACAACAATCATAAGTCAACAATCCAAAATCCTACCATAGTTTATATGGTTCTCTTTATCAAACCCAATTACTATTCCCTCAAAACTCATCAATTCATAGCTATAAATGATTTGGGAGTAGAAGCATTACCTTATTGAAGTTCAATCATCTTGAATTCGAGTTCTAGGGTTTTGTTTTTCAACAATGGTGCTTCGATCGAATATCTTGGATGACAGAGGGACCTTGGAGAAGTTAGGTTCTTGAGAGCTTCCCTTTCTAGAGTAGGTTTTCGTGTTTGGGGTGTGGGGGAACGAGGTAGGGCTTTTAAATAAGTGAACACGTCCCAAACTTGAGGAGGAAAATAAAAATAGCTCGCATAAACCTCGCCTGCGCGAGGCATTATCTGGGGAGCCGAAATAACTGTGCAAGGTGCCATCAGAGGCGCCAAAATTACAATGCCTTGCACTATCTAGGGCGCTGAGGATGATGCCCTGGACAATGCATTGCACCGTATGTGGCACTGACTTTTTATGGCCTTGCACTATCTATGGTAGTGAGTTTTCATGTCCTTACACTAACTAAGTCTATAAGACGTACCTCCCATAAACTTAGTCAATTCTATTTAATTTTATACACCTCACTCTCGTTCTTGATCTTAAAACAATTATTTCCACCCATACTCATCCCGATAGGAGTTCACATGTCTAGAAGGTCACATTAATACTCATTTAACACATCCACAACTAATTCGGATTTATGTGGTGTTACACGCATGGAACAGCCATGTGATTCTTCGAGTTAACATAGAACCAACCGACTAGAATCAAGATCTTGAAACAAAAACGTGGTTTGTCGACAGTTTCAAGAAATTGTGTATGTCAAGTTTTAGGAATCGGAATATCATGGTTACCTATTTCTCTATGTTTCATGGCACGATCTAAGGTAGAAAGAAATGTGACAATCTAAATGTCTTGGTAGTTAACCATTTATCTATGTCGCCGGCACACACATATAAAGGAAACTCCACTGGACACAGCTTCATAGACTTCCTAGGATACTTGAACCTAGTGCTCTGATACCAAGCTTTGTCAAGCCCCGAACCTGGTCCTGGACGTAACACGACACTCGGTGCCTGCCTACATTTGATCGAGCGAACCAACTAGCTGGTTGAATCAACATGTTATATTATAACATACTGAATGCGAAAGATAAACTAATCCATGCTGATATACTGAAACTCTGAATCATATAAATCAAAGTGTGGAAACACTAATACAAGTCTGAAGATATCTCTAGTCAACATTGTTTAACATGAAAAACTTGTGACTCTGTCTAACTGTTACTCTAGTCTATGAAGCCTCTAATGAAGTACTGAAAACACTGATTGTCAGACAATATTGAAGACGGTAAGGTAATGATAATGCCCCAAAAGAACTAGGGATTACCAAATAGCTGGTATGAGAATCCTAGTGCTCTGAATCGTCAACACTGTAAATCATTACCTGCATCATGAGATGCAGGTCCCGGGAAAAAGGGACGTCAGTACATTTGAATTGCGCTGGTATGTAAAGCAACTGAAATAAGGAATATAAATGTTGAAACTGAAACTAAGCTGATAACTAAGAATTGATAATTAATAACTGAAATGATAACTATTGAAACTGAAGCTGAAATGATAACTTATAACTAATAATTGAAATAATAACTGATAATTGATAATTTAAATGATAACTGATAATTGAAATAATAACTGATAACTGATAACTGAACTAATAACTGAAATGATAACTGATAACTGAACTGAAGAAAGGAAGTACGGATATAAATACTCCCTCTTCTGAAGGATGAACAACCTGATTATCTGAATATTAAATTGCGGCCTCAGGCCCAATATATATATATGCACAAATAGCGACCTCGGGCCCAAATATTCATAAAGCATAAACTGCGGCCTCAAGCCCAAAGATGCATAAAGCATTAATTGTGGCCTCAGGACCAAATACAAGTTTTCAACATTCAGGGATTTAAAATCATGAAATAAGAATCACACCGCAATATATGATACTGAAATACTGAATAACACTGAGTTACATAATACTGAAATACTAAACAGGACAAGACTGAGACATGTATTCTTGAACTGATTATGAACACTGAAACTTCAGCTATTTATTACATGTTGAGTAAGCTATACTGAGACTCGGGTAAATCAAAGCCAAGTCTATATTGAAGATGCACAGAGCTCACAAACGTTTAGAATGAAAGTCATGAACGAGTTATGAATCTAGAGAATAGAAGTTCTGCAACTATTCAAGCAACTAGGCTTCACTATATTTCTGAGGCAATTAGTAACGTCGTAAAGGTAATGTAATGTAGGGAGAATTATTAACATTCCCAAACATAGAGAGTTAGCCTCACATACCTTGACGCTGGCCCTTTTAAGCATGTCACAATATTTGTCTCCTCCTTCAATGATAATCCACATCAATATATACCAACATGAACCAATATTAGCACTAATTCTCATGTTTTAGTCACTTAGAAACTCTATCAAACACCCTTTGGGCGTAAAGCCTCATAGCCGATAGTAATTGGTCTTTTCTTTACCAAGTTCTTATTCTAAAACTTCTAAGTGATCATACAATCCCAAATAGATGTAACTAACACCATTTCTCATCACCCAAATGTTTACAATAATCATAAGTCAACAATTCAAAAGCATACATGTCATGCCCAAAATCGAGGAGCGCGACCGGCGCTCAACCGAGTGAACCCGGTAGAGCAAGCCTATTAGATTTCCTTCTATCCAAACTCATTCATGAATAAAGAGAATATATATTTTCATTAATCAAACAATAAATTGATCATGTCTGCAATGCCAATTTCTTACCATTAGTTACTACATTTTAAAGTCTTAAGTTTGCACATAATTTTCATAATCTGAAGTGGAAATAGTAATTCAAACACAACATAACGAGTTTGACTTTCCCAACACCAATATACAACCCACACAATGTCTACGGAGCCTTTATAGATAAAGAAGAGTACTATGATAATACTAGCAATAAGTCCCCAGCTATACCTCAAACAAAGTACATAAAGAACAGAAGATACATCACCCCGGAATGAAGTGAGGCTCACCAAGTCAGCTGGGAAGAGGGTGTAATGCTATCAATAATCAATGTATCCTGTTGTGGAACCACCCTCATCCGTTAAAGATGAAGCGCTCCCGACAAAAGGGATGTTAGTACCGTCGAATAGCACTATTATGAAAACCAAACACCAATTTAAGAAATCGGAAGTACAATATGCATATGATGAATCAGGGCGGCAATAGAATAATATAAATAACCATTTAAACCAGAGCAAGCTTATTAAGAGCTATCAATAACATTTATAAGATTTAAGATGAGATCCTTTGTAACCATCTTTACATAAAGCGGCCCCAACGCCTCACCCTAGTGTATGTAGGTGGAGGTGTAAGAACAATACCACAACTCTACTCAAGCGGCCTGCCGCCTCACCCTAATGTATGCGGGTGGAGGTATATCGACAGTACAAAGAACCTACACAAAGCGGCTATGCTGCCTCACCCCAATGTATGCGGGTGGAAATACATCAATGATACCAATAACTACACAAAGCGGCTATGCCGTCTCACCCCAATATATATGTATATATATATATATATATATATATATGGGTGGTGGTGCAACAACAATACCAAAGCTATACACAATGCGGTCGTACTGCCTCACCCCAATGTATGCGGGTGGATGTGTAATCCCACAATACCATAATCCCTACACAAAGCGGTCATGCCGCCTCACCCCAATATATGCGGGTGGAGGTGTAATCCCCCAATACCATAATCTATATACAAAGAGGTCATGCCGCCTCACCCCAATATATGCGGGTGGAGGTGTATCACAATCACAATATCTCCACAGCTTTGCATAATAACTTCCACATAAATCACGACTTGAAATTATAACATGTAGATACACAATCCATAGTTTGGAACACATCCTCAATTTATAATGCAATATGATAAGAACATTTGAAACACAAATTGAACATATATCTTTATCACAAAACTTATCGGAATACTCGATTGGTAATCAACATCTTGGAACTTAAAAGGATATTGGGGATTCCAATTCTTAAAGAAGAATTTAGCCAACATACCTCAATTGAGCTTCCTTAAACTCTAAAATGTTCCGGAAATATTAGCAACTTCAATTCATTTTAGAAATATAACAAGTTGAACCAAAATTAGGAAGATGATCATGCTTCTAGCTCATTTGAGCATTTTATCAAACACTAAGTGTGCATTAAGGTTTCAAGGTCCTTTTATGGAGGATTCCACCATCCCACAACCCATTCCTTACCATTTTTAGTTACAATATCTTCCTACACCCCTTTGATAACACATACATGAAAAATAACCAACTCTCATACCCAAGAATTGTCTTGCTAATTACCCATCTTTAGATAAATCTCGAAATTAGGGGTTAGGATGTAGAATCGTACCTCTAGGGTGAAGACCTAGTGAGTTTCCCTTCTTAATCTTCCAAGATTTGAGCAAGAATTGAAGAACAATTATTGAGGAACACCTTCTCACTCTAGGGCACTCTCTCTCACTCTAAAATGTCAGATGTTTAGTAAATATGTTCCATTGCATCTATTTAACGAAGTAGGGTCGATTTGTAAAAACCCAAAAATGAAGCTACGGAACAAAGTATGTGATTGCATATGCGATCGCATAATCGTTATGCGGACCGCAGAACAAGCCGCATAATTGGCCTTCAGAATTGGGAAAAACTGCTTTGGTTTGTACCGCAGACATGTTCTGCAATCGCATAATGAACCATGGAACAGTTATGCGGTCGCATAGTCGACCGCAAAATGGCGTCCACGCCTGTCCATACCTACCTCAGATAATGGACCGCAGAAACGCATTTCTCTGCCAAAAACTTTCCTTTACTTTCCAGTGCATTGTTCAAACCAAAAGGTTCGAGCCGCGGCGAGCTTGCGAGAACCAATTCGGCACCACGAAACATTATTTTTCATTTCCGAATATTTTGGGGCCTTACATTCTCCCCCACTTAGGATCATTCATCCTCGAATGAGGGTCAAAATCTCTTATTATCATCGTATGTGGCCCAACTATTAATTCACACACACCAGCAATTTCAAAATTTGGCTAACTCCCTAAATTTCCAAAACTTTCACCAGAGTCTCTCCTGTAGCTGGGCCTATCCACCTGTCAGAGAACCCCAGAGTCTCCCACCTGAGATGTTGCTGGGTCCGCTAGAAATAAACAAGTCTGTGACATAAAATACATGAAACCCAGCATACGGCCCATGACCTCATGAAATCCTAGTGCAGTCATGAAATTTGTCAGGGCCGCCTCAGCTGCAGGCACCTCATCCTGCCGCTCAGTAATAGGATCCTCCACTGGATCCGCTGGTGGTACAATAGGAACAACTCTAGGACTCCCTCGTCCTCTAATAGGAGCGGGAGCCTCCCCCAGCCTCTACCTCGACCTCAATCAACAGGGGGATCTGTCCCTCTACCGTCGGGTACATCTACCGTGTGCGTTCTCACTATCTATGAGAGAATAATAGAAGAATACTTAGCACTATATCAACTGCATGATAGGATATGAAGAAAGAGAGTTTTTCTAACACACCCTAGCCTCTCAAAGATTAATACGGACGTCTCCGCACTAATTCGCAAGACTAACTAGGTTTGCTCAGGACTCATGAAACCTATGTGAACCTAAAGCTCTGATACCAAACTGTCACCACCCAGAACGTATAATAGGTCATGATGGTGCCTAACACTACCGTTAGGCAAGCCCAGACGTGATCCTCCACTTTAATTATTTCTTATTAATTTTTAAAAACATAAGTTTCCTTAAATACACGGAATAAAATCTAAATCTCACGCAATCATACATACTTCTTTCTCAAACATATTAAGTGTGAAAAATACATAAACCATGTTGATAGTAATAATAAGTACAACAATGCATAAATGCTAGAAGCCCCCAAAACCCGGTGCCACGAGTGCATGAGCAATCTAGAGAATATACAAACTACTACCACTACTGTCCGAAGTAAAGAAGATAGGAACAGTTAAAAAGGTAGAAGGAGACTCCGGTGCTGTAGATCGAAGCAAGGAAAGTAGCTCACCACTAAGTCTCCGTGGAAGTGCGTCTACGTGCCCGTGTGACCACTGGAAATACCTGTCTCAGTACTTGCACATTTAGTGCTGAAGTGTAGTGTGAGTATGTAAAACAGCACGTACCCAGTAATTATCTAGTCTAACCTCGAAGAAGTAGTGACGAGGGGTCGACTTGACACATACTAATGGTCAAACAGTAATAAAATATATACGTAGACGTGGAGGATGTACAATAAGTTGTAACAAAACACATAAAATATTAATAGTAAATTTCTAACGTGGATCTATAAAAAATCTCTAAAATGTCACAAACGGCCTTGAAGACACGAACTTTATTGTTACTGTCGTGCCCCTTTTTCCCATGAAAGTGGACTTCGACATGTGACAACTCATTTTAGTGGGTATTTAAAGAGAAGAGTCGCCACCCAAAGATTTTGAGGTGCGTTAGGGCACCTATTTTCAAATAATTTTGATTTAACTAGTCTGTGTTACCAAATATCAGATAAGGGCTTAAATTACCTCAAAGAAGGTGTTAGGCATTCATCGAGGTAGAAAATTTTGGGTCCCAGCTGAAGCTTACACTATGTGCGATTATCAGATCACAATTGTCCTAAGTTATCATATAAGCGTGAGAAGACAAGGATTTTAAAGGTTCTATTGTGAACAATTGTAAAGAAAATCAGGTTAACAATTAAACTATATAGATAGTCAATACAAGTCTTTAGAGGTTACAAGGTACAATTTAATTATTCTATATTCAATGACTATGAGTGAACAATAAACATGTAAAGGAGAGGGGTGCTATGTTTTTAGCCTAAAGGATCACCCCGTGTAATACTTCGCAACTCCTTTAGGGTAAGGGTTGCTCATATTATTTAGCGGTCATAGACTATCATCTCCTGCAACCTGATTACTATATTAAAGTTGTTTACTTAAAGCGCTCTAATTCAATTTTAAATTTTCTCCTATGCGTGCGCTACCTGTCCCATGCCTATGGTCTAGAAGGCTTTGGACCTACATTTTGGGTGGTTCTAGACACTACTTAGGATGCTCAAAATGATAAAACTAGGCGCACATTCGAAACATATAGGACTTCACACAAAGTCAATAAATGGCTCGAGTTGGCCTCCACACGTAAGCAGCAAATTACACGCAGGTAGACAGTTTCAAATTAGAACACGTTAAAACATTAAGTCCTATAAACATGGTCTATATGTGATTCTTATTTCCAGTATTGTACAGGCAGCATTGCAGCTTTAGACTAATGCATTGGCATATTAAAGGTATTGCAGGTCCTATAGGCATGATCTCTAATTATTTTCACAATGAGGTGGTGCAGCTGTTTGAAAGCTCAAAAATTAACAACACGTATTTTAAAAACATGCTTCTTAGGCGGGTGACAGTATCCTATAGGCAGGATTTCTAATGAGTAACAATCGAATCTGATTTTATAATACTTTATCCCTATAGGTATGTCATCTAAGTGTGGTAGTACAACGAAGCAGCAAAAAGAGTCAGTTAATTGATTAAGATCATGCACTCATGATATCTGGGTAAGCAGTGCAATAAAAGCAATAGAAGCGACTGGTTGATTAATTAGTTGAAACCCTATAGACATGTTCTAGATTAGCGAAGCATGTGTTATTGCATCATATAGGCATGCTGTCTAAGTTTGCATAGTAGTAGACATTGAAACAGGTATATCAAACATGCTTTGAATAGTGTATAAGTATTAGACTGTCATGACCCAAAATCCAACTAGTCATGATGGCACCTAACCCAACCCGCTAGGTAAGCCAATTAACAACTAACCAATTCTAATGAAATTAATAAGACAGTTAAATAAAAGAAAAAATTTGAAACTGATACGTTCCCCATGGACTGGTAGTGCAAATCATGAGCTTCTAAGATTAGAATTTACAAAGTTGGTGTGAAATAAATACATCATCTGTTCGTAATGTACATAAACAGATTTTTATGAATCTATGGCTACCATGAACAAGAGGCAACTACAACCGGAATGCAGGTACGTCTTCAATTCCAGCTCCCGTCGATCACAGCAACATCATCAACCAACATCTGCACACAAGGTGCAGAAGTGTAGTATGAGTACAACTGACACCATGTACTCAATAAGAAACAAACCTAACATTAGGTTGAAAGTAGTGACGAGCTGGAATAAAGGACGGGACCAACACCAATAGCCAACAAAAGTCCAAAACAACATAAAGCAAGTAATAAAAGAAGTTACTTAGAGATAGAATGCTCAGATAAATCATGATTTCTGAAAATTGTTCTGCCTTTCTAATATATCAGTGAAAACCCAAGTCGTTTACCGAAGTTGCCAAAAATATAAGTAAGTTTGAAAACTGCAATTGTTTGTCCCAAAACCCTTTCAACAATAAATAAGGTGTTTCATTTTCTTTCTAGATAGCAAGTGTAGAATACATCTCTATGCCCATTTGTCTGCATGTGTGAGAAGCCATATATGACGTGATACCGTACAACATGAGGAAAATGCATCTCTATGCATGTATGTCATGTGTGCATGTTAATGCAATGTATCTAGGAGATGAACTCATGTACTCACACTCTCAGAGTACTCAATCTAACTATCTCACACTTTCAACTCATCATGCTCAATCACTCAGTTCTGTATATGGCCAATCTAGCCTACAGAAGATCCATCCCGGAATATATACGTTAACTGACCATTAGTCAGTTAGTACTGAGTAGGGCCAATCCAGCCCGTGGGGAGTGTCGCAATGTGAGTTTGTGCTTCGCGAACGCGAGGCTTCTACCGCGTTCGCATATGGTATCACTGGACTGTGCGTATAAAGTACTCTATTTTGTGTGTTTCGTCCATATTTGCATTTTTGGAGCTATGGAGCTCGGATTGAGGAGATTCTTGAAGCAATTTTAAGCATGTGGAATGAGGTAAGTGTTATATACTCATTTTTATTTTATATCATGAATCTATATTCGTTTTCGGCATTTGAGTCAGGGTTCCAAAAGAGAAAATTGGGGGTTTTAGCCTAAAGTTTCATAATGCAAATTTTTAAGTTTTGAACATCAACTTGGAGTCGGATTTGAGTGAAACTAGTATAGTTGGACTCGTAATTGAGTGGGTTGTCGGATTTTGTGAGGTTTTTCGGGTTCCGGGGTGAGGGTCTGAGTTTGACTCTTTGGCCGATTTTGGGCTTTTGATTAAAGATTCAATATTTATCGATGGGTTTCTATCCTTTGGCATTATTTGATGTGTTTGAGTTGCTTTTGGTTAGTTTTGAGCCGTTCAGAGGTCGGTACGTGCGAGATGACATTTTTGGAGAAGCGCTTGGCTTGCTCGGTATTGGAATTGGCTTGTTCGAGGTAAGTAACACTTCTAAACTTGGTGCTAATGGTATGAAACCCCAAATTACGCGCTATGTGATTGGTATTGAGGTGACACACATGCTAGGTGACAGGTGTATGGGAGTGCACCGTGTAAATTGTGACTCCGTTATTCCTGTGGTACTGTGTAGTTACCTGATCTTATCTATAACCATGAAATGTCAACGTACTTGAGCTATTGACTGTGACCCATGTTAGAAACCATGTCTATGCTACATGCTTATCTTGTTGGAACCCACTGAGGTCATTTCTACTGTTGAGTTATCTGCTTTCATTACATTACATACTCAATCATACGCATTCATGTGCATATCATATCTCAGTCTCTGTTACTATTTATTGAAATATCATATCATACTTTTAGGTTAGTTTCATGGCATTGTAAGCCTGAGAGATCGGAGAGATTGATGACTAAGTGAGGCCGAGGGCCTGAGTGTGGGTGATATTATGGGATCGGGCTGCATGCTGCAGCGTGTTATATTGACTGCATTTATGGGATCGGGCTGCACGCCGCAGCGGGTTTTTACTGATTTATGATAGCTCTTGGGCTGAAGGATGCCCTCCGGAGTCTGCACACACCCCCAGTGAGCGCGATTGATTTATATTGAGGGATGGATCTTCCCTGAACATGGATCTTTTCTGAAGAATTTATACCTGGGGATACGCGTTCGTGGCAAAACCCTCGATAACACGATGAAGCACACAGATAGACTTCCGCGATCGTGAACCACTTACTGCAAATGCGATGAAGGACCCATACAGACTAACCACCCCTCAGACAACACTACGTGAATGCATAGCCATGGACGCAAATGCGAAGACTAAAATCTTCAACCCAGTGCAAATGCGACCTCAGAAGCGCGAACGTGAAGAACAAAAAGCTCCACTGTCCAAAACACCTTTAGCGATCGCGAAGAACGCCATGAGCAACGGGTAACATCAGAATAACGAGCAACCAAATAAGAAAATGAAATGGTCTGAACCTCATTCGGAACTCGCCCGAGCCACCCGGGACCTCGAACAAATATACCAACAAGGCACATAACATAACACAGACCTACTCGAGGCCTCAATCACGCATAACAACATCAAAGAGATGAA
>AWOL01S0039895.1:366-38969 GCA_000715115.1 Nicotiana otophora
CAGGGTCAGTTTCAGGGTCAGCAGTCACAGCAGCCGAGGTTATGTTATACTTATGGTGATCCGAGGCACATTGCTAGATTTTTCCCTCGGGCAACAGGCAGCTCACAGCAGCAGAGTTCTCATGCCATGGTTCCGGCACTAGTTGCTGCACCACCTGCTCAGCCAGCCAGAGGCATGGGTCAGGCAGCCAAAGGTAGAGGCCAGACTGTTAGAGGTGGAGGTCATGTCGTTAGAGATGGAGACCAGCCAGTTAGAGGCCGTCCCAGGGATGTAGTTCAGGGTGGTGGGGCCCAGCCCCGATGTTATGCTTTCCCAGCCAGGCCTGAGGCTGAGTCATCTGACGCCGTTATCATAGGTACTATTTCAGTTTGCAGTAGAGATGCTTCAGTTCTATTTGATCCGGGATCTACTTACCCCTATGTGTCATCCTACTTTGCTTCCTATTTGGTTGTGCCCCGTGAATATTTTGAGTGCTCCTGTGTATGTGTCCACACCAGTGGGAGATACTATTATTGTAGATCGTGTTTATCGTTCGTGTGTGGTCACCATTGGGAGTCTTGAGACTCGCGTAGATCTTCTACTTCTCGACATGGTTGATTTTGATGCCATACTGTGTATGGATTGGTTGTCACCTTATCATGCTATATTAGATTGTCATGCCAAGATGGTGACCTTATTCTTGCAGGGGTTGCCCCGATTAGAGTGGAGAGGGAATCTTGGCCATTCTGCAAGCAGGGTTATCTCTTATGTGAAGGCTCGGCATATGGTCGAGAAAGGGTGTCTAGCTTATTTGGCTTATGTCCGCGATTCTAGTGCGGAGGTTCCCTCCATAGATTCGGTGCCGGTTGTTCGTGAGTTTCCAGAGGTGTTTCCTACAGACCTGTCGGGGATGCCACCCGACAGAGATATTGATTTCTGCATTGATTTCGCTCTGGGCACTCAGCCTATTTCTATTCCGCCATATCGCTTGGCCCCGCCAGAGTTGAAAGAATTGAAGGAGCAGTTGCAAGATTTGCTTGATAAGTACTTCATTAGACCTAGTGTCTCGCCCTGGGGTGCACCGATGTTGTTTGTGAAGAATAAAGATGGATCGATGAGAATGTGTATAGATTATCAGCAGTTGAACAAAGTCACCACCAAGAACAAATATACATTGCCGAGGATTGATGATTTATTTGATCAGCTTCAGGGTGCCAAGGTGTTTTCAAAGATTGATTTGAGATCTGGCTACCATTAGTTGAGGATTAGGGCATCCGATGTTCCTAAGACAGCTTTTCGGACTCGGTATGGGCATTATGAATTTCTAGTAATGTCATTTAGGATGACAAATGCCCCAGCAGCATTCATGGATTTGATGAACCGGGTGTTCAAACCCTACTTGGATTCCTTTGTGGTTGTGTTTATTGATGATATCTTGATATACTCTCACAGTCGAGAGGAGCATGAGCAGCACCTTCAGATCGTTCTTCAGACTCTGAAAGACAGTCAGTTGTATGCTAAGTTCTCAGAATGTGAGTTTTGGTTGAGTTTAGTTGCTTTCTTGGGTCACGTTGTTTCAGCAGAGGGTATTCAGGTGGATCCTAAAAAGATTGAGGCAGTCCAGAACTGGCCTAGACCCACATCAGCTACATAGATCCGTAGGTTTCTGGGTTTGGCGGGCTATTACCGTCGATTTGTGGAGGGATTTTCATCCATAGCAGCTCCATTGACCAGATTGACCTAGAAGGGTGCCCTGTTCAGGTAGTCAGATGAGTGTGAAGCGAGCTTTCAGAAGCTCAAGACTACTTTGACCACGGCACCGGTATTGGTGTTATCCATAGGTTCAGGATCTTATGCAGTGTATTATGACACATCTCGTATTGGTCTGGGTGCGGTATTGATGCAGGGTGGCAAGGTTATTGCATATGCTTCACGGCAGCTGAAGGTTCACGAGAAAAATTACCTTGTTCATGATCTAGAGCTGGCAGCCATTGTTCACGCGCTGAAGATTTGGAGGCACTACCTTTACGGCGTGCCATGTGAGGTATTCACTGATCATCGGAGCTTGCAGTATTTATTCAAGAAGAAGGAACTCAATTTGAGGCAGATAAAGTGGTCGGAGCTATTGAAAGACTATGATATCACCATATTATATTATCCCAGAAAGGCCAATGTGGTGGCCGATGCTTTGAGTAGAAAATCATCTAGTATGGGTAGCCTTGCATACATTCCAGTGGGTGAGAGACCACTTGCATTAGATGTTCAGGCCTTGGCCAACCAGTTCATGAGGTTGGATGTTTCTGAGCCAAGCCGTGTTCTAGCTTGTACAGTTGCTCGGTCTTCTTTGTTTGAGCGCATCAGAGATCGGCAGGATCACGATCCTCATTTACTTGTCCTTAGAGACATAGTGTAGCACAGGGGTGCCAACCAGTTTACTGTTGGAGATGACGGAGTTCTGAGGATGCAGGGTCGTATTTGTGTGCCCAATGTGGATGGACTTCGTGAGTTGATCCTTGAGGAGTCCCATAGTTCTCGGTATTCTATTCACCCAGGCACTGCCAAGATGTACCAGGACCTGTGGCAGCATTATTGGTAGAGGAGGATGAAGAAAGACATAGTTGCCTATGTAGCTCGGTGCCTAAATTGCCAGCAGGTATAGTGTGAGCATCAGAGACCTGGTGGTTTACTTCAAAGGTTAGAGATTCTCGAGTGGAGGTGGGAGAGTATCACTATGGATTTTGTTGTTGGACTCCCACGGACTCAGAGAAAGTTCAATGCAGTTTGGGTCATTGTGGACAGGCTGACTAAGTCAGTGCATTTCATTCCTATGGCAGTTACCTATTCCTCGGAGCGGTTGGCAGAGATTTACATTCGTGAGATCGTCCGTCTTCATGGTGTGCCCGTGTCTATCATATCTGATCGAGGTACGCAGTTTACCTCGCACTTTTGGAGGGCAGTTCAGCGTGAGTTGGGTACACGGGTTGAGTTGAGCGCAACATTTTATCCTTAGACGGACAGGCAGTCTGAGCGTACTATTCAGATCTTAGAGGATATGCTCCGCGCTTGTGTTATAGACTTTGAAGGATCATGGGATCAGTTCTTGCCCCTTGCAGAGTTCGCCTACAACAACAGCTACCAGTCAAGCATTCAGATGGCTCCCTATGAGGCATTATATGGTAGGCGGTGTCGGTCGCCAGTTGGGTGGTTCAAGCCGGGAGAGGCACGGTTGTTTGGAACAGACTTAGTATAGGATGCCTTGGATAAGGTCAAGATTATTCAGGATCGACTTCGCACAGCTCAGTACAGGCAGAAGAGTTATGCCGACCGTAGAGTTCATGATATTGCATCCATGGTCGGAGAGAGAGTGTTACTTCGGGTATCACCCATGAAGAGTGTAATGAGATTCGGAAAGAAGGGCAAGTTGAGCCCTAGGTATATCAGACCTTTTGAGATTCTGGAGAGAGTGGGAGAGTTGGCTTATAGGCTTGCGTTGCCACCTAGTTTAGCAGCTGTTCATCCGGTATTCCATGTGTCCATGCTTCGAAAGTATCACGGTGATCCGTCCCATGTGTTAGATTTCAGCTCTGTCCAGTTAGACAAAGATTTGACTTATGAGGAGGAGCCGGTGGCAATTCTAGCCCGGCAAGTTTGTTAGTTGAGATCAAAGAGTTACCCTTCAGTTCGAGTGCAATGGAGAGGTCAGCCTATTGAGGCAGCTACTTGGGAGTCCGAGTCCGATATGCGGAAAAGATATCCCCACCTTTTAACCAGCCCAGGTACTTTTTTATGTCTGTTCGAGGACGAACGGTTATTTTAGAGGTGGAGAATGTGATGACCCAAAAGGGTCATCTTATATTTTAGAATTCGAATCTGCACTCTTAAGTCATAAAAATCTCATTTTAACCCTCCTTGATTTGCATGCGCAGTTCGGACAGGTTTTCGGAAAGCTTTTATGTTGAAAACTAATGAAAATAAGAAAATTTAACCTTAAAAGTTGATTTTAGTTGATTTCGGTCAATATTTTTGGTAAACGGGTCCGGATCCATGTTTTGACGGTCTCGGTAGGTCCGTATCGAATTATGGGACCTGGGCGTATGCTTGGAATTGAATTCGGAGGTCTCTAGCTTGAGTTATGAATTTTTGATAAAAATTAAAAGTCTGAAAATTAATTATTTTTAAGAATTGATTGATATTTGGCATTGTTAGTACCGGGTGCGTATTTTGATTTCGGATCCCGGTATAGGTTCATTATGATATTTAAGACATGTCTGAGAAATTTGGGGAGAACGAAGTTGATTTGACGTGATTCGGGCGTATAGTTGAGGAAATAGAAATTTTAAAGTGTTCTTGAGAATTTCATTTAATTTGGTACTAAATTCATAGTTCTAGGTGTTATTTTGGCGATTTGATTGCGCGAGCAAGTTCGTATAATATTTTTAGACTTGCGTGCATATTTGGTTTGGAGCCCCGAGGGCTCGGGTGAGTTTTGGATAGGCTACGGAATGATTTGGACTTAGAAAAATAGCTAGTATGCTTCAGCTGTGTTGCAGGCCTCATATCTCGCAAATACGAGGTCAGGGTTAGAATTTGCGATCACTATTGAGGTCGCATTTGCGAACTTCTCATCGCAAATGCGAAGAGATGCTGGGCCAGCC
This sequence comes from Nicotiana otophora, assembly GCA_000715115.1. NCBI lineage: Eukaryota > Viridiplantae > Streptophyta > Magnoliopsida > Solanales > Solanaceae > Nicotiana > Nicotiana otophora. The sequence continues at coordinate 5,001 of AWOL01S0039895.1, forward strand.
TGTGTTCGTAATTGAGAACTTTTCTTCGCATTTGCGAAGGGAGTCTGAGAGGGGTATGGATCGCAAATACAATCTTTTGTCCGCATTTGCGAGGTCAGTGATCGCAATTGCGACACTTTCCTCGCATTTGCGAAAGGCAGCAGGATTGTGAAGGCTTTGCAATTGCGATAGCCTCTTCGCAATTGCGAAGCTCAAGTCGCAAATGCGACGTCTGCAGCTGAACAAAATGACTTTTGGACTGGAATTTTCATTCATTTCCCAAAATTTCAAGACCTAAAACACAAGAGTCGATTTTTCAAAGACCATCTCTTCCCCAAATCATAGATAAGTGATTCTAAACTGGTTTCTTTTAATCTTTCACTATATTTTACAAGAGTTCAACAAAAACTCTAAGGTTTTCATGGTAGAATTAGGAGTTTTGGATAGAATTTAAGGATTTCAAAAATTTGGGGATTTAGACCTCAATTTGAGGTCGGATTCTAAAACCAATTATATATTCGGGCTCGGGGGTGAATGGATAAATAGAGTTTGGTCCGAACCTCGGATTTTGACCAAGCGGGGCCCGGGGTCGATTTTTGACTTTTTGGAGGAAAATTTAGAAAATCTAAATTTATGCAATGTAATTGATTCCTTTAGCAAAATTTGATATTATTGAGTCATTTTTGAATAGATACGAGTGGTTTGGAGGTGAATTCTAAAGGAAAAGCTGTGATTGAGAATTAAGTGGCCTTCGGAGCAAGGTAAGTGTTGTGTCTAACCCTGACTCGAGGGAATTAGAAACCTTAGATTATTTGCTAAGTGAAATTCATGTGAGCGGCGTATATGTGAGGTGACGAGTACTTATGCGCCGCCAATTTACCTGTTTTTCCATGTTTCTCAGTTTTTCTTATATTGTTTCATTCCTATGCCTAATTGCTATGTGTTATACTAGTATTGTTCAATTTATCGTTCTTATCATGTTTACAGATTTTCTAGTGATAATTGAGTTTTATTTCAAAGTTGAGATTGATGCTATGGAACCAAATGTTAAAGTAAGGTTTGTACTTGTTATTCTATCTCTCTGTTATTATTTATGCATTGCATTATGGTAAGGGAAAGTGTTAATGCATGAAGGGTGATGTTGTGCCATATTGTGAGTGTTAAGGCACGAAAGGTGATGCCGTGCCATAATGTGAGTGTTAATGCTCGAAGGCTGATGTCGTGCCATATTGTGAATGTTAATACGCGAAGGGTGATGTTGTGCCATATTGTGAGCGTTAATGCACGAAGGGTGATGCCATGTCATATTGTGAGTGTTAATGCACGAAGGGTGATGTCGTGACATGATATGAGAGTTAATGCACGAAGGGTGATACCGTGCATTTTTCTTTACTATATTCACTATTCCTGTTGATTCATGGTATATTGACTACTCCGGTGATCATTCTGTTGTAGTTCTTCATCTTATATTCCCCTCAGTATGTTCCTCTCCCGACATTTCCTGTTTAGTTCTTCATTTATGGTATTTGTATATACACTGTTGAATTGTACAGGTTGATTTGTAGGTGCCCTGCCTTAGCTTCGTCACTACTTCATCGAGGTTAGACTCGACACTTACCAGTACATGGGGTCGGTTGTACTGATACTGCACTCTGCACTTTCTATGCAAATTTTGACACCGGCTCAGGTTGATCGAGATTTTGCCTATTGGTCCACTATCCGGATACTCAAGGTAGATCTGTCGGCGTTCACAGACCTTGAAGTCCCCGTCTATCTTTTCTGTTCTACTATTTCTTTTATTCAGACAGTTGTATTTCTTTTAGACTATTACTTGTAGTAAATTCTAGAATGCTCGTGAATTTTGACTCCAGATCCAAGTGGTAGTAATTAATACAGTTTTATAATTTTCCGCACTTAATATATTTCATCTTAGTTAATTATGTTTATTTACTGAATGGAAATAAGGAATTGGTTTAACGATTTTCTAATATTGGCTTGCCTAACAAGTGAAATGTTAGGCGCCATCACGGTCCCGTCGGTGAAAATTCCAAGTCGTGACAGATAACAAAATAACCAAAAAATTAATATGACACGAATCTTATAAAATAACTGACCGAGCCGAACCATTTACACCCCTAGTTTAAACTTGAGACACAGGTACATATTTGAAGTTGAGAACTTTCAAGCGTAACTCCAGACCTAAATCTCTCGTTCGAACTGTACAAGCAATGAAGTTAGGCTTGGTAAACTTTGTTGGTATCTTGACATTAAATAAAGCTCTCCTCCAAAATCTTCAAGTACGGATCGGATAGAAAAACATTCCCTGTTTGAGAAGGATTAGAAATTAAAGTGTCCAATTCTCATTACGAATGTGAAATATTGTTCTCTTTAAATAAAGGAAGGCGTGTCTTCCTTTCTCTTATAGGAGAAAACTCAAAAAACCGGCAGCTGCTAAATTATACAGAGACTACAAATTAAGGGTACGTAGGTTAGCATTATCAAAGATGAAGGCAGAAAGAGTTCGTCATGAGGATAGAATATCAGAGCTACATGTGCTTATTAATCATCACATTTTATGTTAGATTGACATTACCATGAAAAAGGCAGCTCGAACTTGTGTCTTGTCTAAGATATGGTACAATTTTTGGATGTCACGACCTAATCTGGTACTCAATCAAGAACTAGACCGCGAAACCAATAGCCATATCTCCCCTGAGGATTTTGTGAAGTTGGTTTATCAATCCCTACGACCCCATGTTGAACAAAACTTATGTCTTGAGCAATTCAGCTTTATCACTACTAAAAATTAGCTAATTTCGTCCAGGAAAATCAACCGAAATTGGTTGAAAATTGAGAAAAAACGACCGATTTCCGATCGCTTTTTAATTAGTCGGAAAAATGATGGTCGCTAAGATGTTTCGATAGAAATCGGTCGGAAATTTCAATGCGTTGACTGACAGTCAAACTACATTTACCGACCGAAATTGGTCTGTATTAATTATTATTTTTATTTAATTTTCAAAATACCGACCGAAATCGGTCGGAATTTTAAATATATAATAATTTTAGAAATCTTCCAAATATATACTTTTTTGTTTCGCATGTATACTCCCCAGTATATATTATATCTTATTACGATATTACTAATTAGTACTAGTATATATTATCATTATTATTTTATTGAATTCTAATTCTAAATATAGAATAATAAATCTTATTACTAAGCACTAACTACAACCCTTCCTATATTTGCTTATTTGTTGTTAGTCCACAACCGTTGAACTCTATGCATCAAAGCTCAACTTATAAGATAGAAAAGCTCACATCTTTCAGCCGATGTGGGTCAAGAGTATTTCCCAATTTCCGATCGAAATCGGTCGGAATTTTTGAAAAATTTTAATAAAAAATTATTTTCCCATGGAAAAACCCACTACTTCTCCTCCCATGGAATATTTATTTACTAATATATCCATTTTATTATTTGTTTGTTTATTTCTTTTTTATGAAAAAAAAAGAGTGCATAAAATAAGGATTCCATAAATCAATAAAAAATTATTTCAAGTGAATAAAATTATGATTACATTTTAATGTAAAAATATGCTTAGTTATTTTTTCTAAAATTTCATTTATAATCCTGAAATAACACATTAATTATTTTATATAAAAAAAATATTAACTAACCAGAATTAAATATATCGTACATTGGTTAAGTAATTGGTATGTACATCTTAAGATATATATAACTGTAAATGAATATTTAAAACCCGACTACACCGACATAATCGTACCGTGCCGAACCGATTTTTAGTTTTTTTTAATATAACCGTATGTTTTTATTAAAACTTCAAACGATTATGTCGGTTTAGTCGGTTTTTAAATATTCATTTACACCGACATATAACTGTAAATGAATATTTAAAAACCGATTAAACCGACATAATCGTACCGTGCCGAACCGATTTTTAGGTTTTTTTTTAAATAAAACCGTATATTTTTATTAAAACTTCAAACGATTATGTGAGTTTAGTCGGTTTTTAAATATTCATTTACACCGACATATAACTGTAAATGAATATTTAAAAACCGACTAAATCGACATAATCGTACCGTGCCGAACCGATTTTTAGGTTTTTTTACATAAAACCGTATATTTTTATATAAATCTATAATTGTACCGATAATTATGGTAGATGTTTTATTTTATAAAAATAAACCGAAAAATATTGAACCGTCAAATTGAAGAAAAAAAAGTTAAACTTAAGAAGTTGACCTTATACAAGTTGAGGAATCTAGAACAAGTCAAGATTGAAGTTTCAAATTTGATGGAATTTGATTTTGAGGGTGACACAATGCCCTTCTCCAACTTTGATCCTCACTCTGTTCAAAAGTTCAGCTATTCTAACACCATATGACTACATTGTGGATGCTACTGAATGATAAAGAAGTATCATCAATTTATAGAAGTCCAGACCTTTTCTTTCAAGAAAAGGGACTAGCTAAATATGAGAGATTTATAATTTCCTTACGAGAAAAAAGAAAACTTAATTATGATAAATATGTTATCATTTTCTTCAAGAGATAGGAAAACCAAGTATGGTAAGAAAATCAGAACAAACAACTAAATATCCAGATATATAAGAGTTTAACTTTTGTATATTGATAGCGTAAAAGAAATTTATATAATCAGATCATAAAAAAAGTATACGTAGTATCGTTCATTAAGTGGATTTGTGGCCTAAAAAATTAGGTAACTCATTACACGAAGTAGAAATATGTTGTCACTGAAATGTGTTAAGTTAAATCTAAGACGTAAACATGCAATAGCCATTTGCTTTATGTTGATATCTTGCCCTATATATAATCATTAGTCCATTCTTCATTTGAAATATCGGTGCTGTCTACATTAATAGGATGCTCAGATAATACCAAAACAAGTGTTTCTACTCGTGGCAACGTCAATTAAAAGAAGTCAGTACGTACACAACTGAGAAGGAAATGAACAGCGTTTGGTATTGGTGGTTAAAGTCCACGTCTCTGTTTGATCAAGTAACTACTTTCATGTTCAAATGGGAGGACAAGTCCATCATTCACTCTTGGCAGATAACAGTAAGATGTGGAGGTCGAGTTTTAGGGTTGTAGGTTAGGAGATAGTTGAGTCTATTTCTATTTCGTACCTATATGACTCTAGTGTGATAGGATTTTTATCTTAGACTGCTAGTGGTTAATGTTGTGTCTCTCTACTCTTTTATTTTCATAGTGCCAGGTCTTTTTACTGGCTATCACTTTTGCGTTTCATCTATTTTCTGGTCTTTATGATGCTGTTATTATTCATATGGTCTCTGTTGATGATACTGATCTTTTCGTCTTCTTGAGCCGAGGGTCTTTTGGAAACAGTCTCTCTACCCCCTCGGTAGGGGTAAGGTCTGCGTACATACTACCCTCCCCATACTTCAATAGTGAAATTTTATTGGATCGTTGTTGTTGTATAACAGATCACAGTAACTAGCGGGAACTAAAATAAGTGGTATTGCTACTTCGTGTTATTTTTCTTTTACTATTCAATTTTAAACAAATTTCTAGTCTATCTGCTGTTAATTTATTAGTATTTCAAGAATTGTGAGTCGCAACCATGTGGAAATTGAATACACAAGTAAGGGCGGCAAAACTAACCCAAACTCATTTGACCTGTCAAACCCACCCAAGTTTTAATGGGTTTGGGCAAGAAGGATTTTTAAAATATGTTGTTTTGGGCTAGCCCATCTGCCACCCCTATAACACAAGTATATACAAGGCACAAGTTTTACTTTTAAGTGTTTCAAACCCATTGCATCAAAGAAAGTCTCAATTCAATGCTACAACAAAGCAAAGCCTCTTGGATCAAACAATATTTTTTTCTAGCACGACAGAACTCAGAAGTACAGAGCAAAAAATGATGCAAATCATGTGAAGAAATGAATGTTATCTCTGCAAATAAAACATTACAATCTAATCCAAACTAAATGGACATCTTTGTAACAAAAATTTTGAATTCATTGGGCATATCAATACTATTCTATCAACTCAAAACGTCGACTTTCTTGCACAAGCAAGAGTCTTCTGCACGCAAGTAGCAACAAGATGGAATCTCTCTACTCTTAATCAGAGATCTTTTCGAATTCTCAGTAAGGAAAAATTCCCGGTAGGGTGCTTTCCCCTTAAATGGGCCCTATGTGGCTCGAATCTATAACATCGGGCCAGTGAGTATTTGATAGTGGATGGTAAAAGAAAGAGGATTTTCAGAAATCACTATTGTTTAGTGGCTATTAACTTTCTATAACTAACATATACATAATTATTTCCTATAGCTACTATTCAGTTGTTATGGTAGTGTATTCAATGTATTCGCGCTATTGTATTCATGAATACAGTAGCAAAAATCGCTTAAAAACAGGGGAGTCCAATTGTACGCGACTGTATTCAGATGTATTCGCGCCATGTATTCATGAATACAATAATGACAATCACCTTAAAAATAGATCTGTCCAGCTGTCTAATAACGGAAAGAGGATCAATTAACGTGATACACTCCTAATATAACTCAAAAAAATCAATTCTACATAAATTTCGCTGCTATTGTTCTGTATTCCATGTATTCACGCAACTATATTTATAAATACAAAGGTAAAAATACAGGGATTATAGATGTTTAATTATGTATTTCATGTATTCGCGTGAATATATTTATAAATACAGTGAGGTAATCCGCCTAAAAATAGTAATTACGAGTGTTTAATAACGGAAAGCGCAATATTAAATTGTATTCAATTTCATTATATTGAATTCAGTTGTATTCAAACAACAAAAAATCAAGAAAATAGGGTGTATACCATTGTATTCAATTTGATTGTATACATTATATTTAATTCACGGATATTCACTATTATACATTGTATTCAATTCACCGTATTCAATTCGGCTGTATTCAAAAAAACAAAATATCACAAAACACAATGATATTCGATTGTATTCAAAAAATACATATCTTGGGAATACATAAATATAGGCGAAAAAATAATATGTTTATACAAAATATAATGTATTTGAGTGTATTTCTACAAAATATAATGTATTTGTATCATTCTATGTGATTAAAAACAAAGAAGGGAAGAAAGTTCCACGCTTCTAGATGAGAAGATTGTGTTGTGTGCTTCTCCTGTGCCAAAGCATGGCCTTCCTGTTCTTCGCCTTCTGCCTTATGGAAATTAGCAGAATTTCATCTCAGGAAGTGAATCATGTTCTTGTTTTAATTAGTTTGAGCAAAATTAAGATCTGGCAATCATGTTCAGCGATTTCAGTATTCAGCCAGATTAGAAGGCGGAATTTTGCTCGAAGAGAGAAGGAAGAGAGAGATTGAAGAAAAATTCTGCTGAGATTTTGAGAGAGAATCGTGTGTTAAGTGAAAGAAAGAGAAAAAACATAAATAGCGTATTCCGCGCCTTAATGGTAGGGTATACCATAAAATACCTATTTTGGTATAAAATATAAAAGGTATAGAAAATAATATTTTAAAATGATTTTGATTTATAATAAATAGGGTGTATACCTTTGCTATAGGAGGTAGAATTTCCTGAAAGAAATTGCAACATAAGATAACATAGGAAAAGAAGAAACTAAAAGGAGTTACTATTGAGTACTTGATATAGCTGTGGATGTCAAAACTGATCAAGCAGGTTGAAAAAAACCCAGTCGAAAACACTACTTCACTTTTTTACTCAAATTTGAAGTTCCAAATTTTGCATCATCCTTGATGAAACTCCACCAGATATAGGTCAAAGGGATTGTGGTGGCATGCCAAAGTGCATGTGCATCTACTAGTCCTTGATACGGAGGGAAGTCGTAGATCTCTAGGAGCATAGCGAGGCCACCTCCCACAACCACCGTCCATAACTTCCACCGGGAAGGATGACGGCTAATTCCAGCCCAGATTGCCCAGATTAGAAGTTGAGAAACAGCTATCACTACACAAACTTTCATATTCCATCCTGAGAATTTATCACATTAATTATCATCAGATATAAACACCAGAAAGTAAGTAAATAAAACAGAAGCTTCCTACGCTTTCCAACCCTTTATTGAGACGTAAATCATGCCAAACAACAATTGCTGAAGTAGAACTTACTGAATCAATCATTTGGGCTCATAATAAATTAAAAGTTGCTCCCGCTACTCAGCCAAGAGCCTTGAGCATTATATAAGGACCTTGCTGTAGGAGTAACCCCTTACCTTCCGGGTGGAGTTGCCACAACACGGCATTACTTTTAGCAAGAATTATTGCAGTAGGATAATGGCTAAGAGGATTTAAAAAGCATTATGGCATTAAAACTTCCAAGTCTTAGCTCAGGACCCATTTACTCGTCGTATTTGATTTGGTATTGCTACTAATTTCAAGAGTCAGTAAGTATGGTCAACTTGTATACCAAAACGCAAATAACTTGACCCAAAATCAAAACTACATTCTATCCTTTCATACTTGAGTTAAAGCTAGTTGGCGCTTGTTTTTCCGAAAATACACTCGATATACCTATTGTCAACCCATGCATGTTTTGACGTAAATTTAAAAAGAGAGACGGAGAGATTACCATAGTCCATTTGATAGTTGTTCAGGTACAGTATATGAGTGACTGTAAAGGCAAGCAGTGGAGCCGCAACCAGAACTCTCGCAGCCTCATTCTTTACACTGAAACTTCTTAGTATTGATATAATCAGTGAAAATCCTAGTAATGCCACAGCAGATGAGTAGTCCAGCTTTTCTGTAAAATCCATGTCCCTGCAATAAATAAATGAAAACAAGTTCATACAATTCAATTGGTATACTGAAGTAATATTGCAAGAAAATAGATAAACTTCAAGTTGCAGGCACTGCCAACAAATCCCAACCACATACGATTAAAAAAAACCTAAATTCTACATTGGTAAAGTTAGGAAATCAAAATCAGCATTATCAAAACTGCCAACGCATAAACTTACCGGCTGTGGAAGACAGCACTCCATAGCCATGAGTTCATAGACAAGAACGCATAAATGTGCCACAAACAAGTGTAATTGTAGCAGGTCTTCTCATCACCTTTTGATCGTAACTTGTAGTAAATAAGCATGAAAAAGGACAGCCATCCATGGAAATGCATTGCAAGGTTAAGCACAGAGAAAGCAACAGACACAGGCTCCTGACAGATTAAAATGTTACTCCCGATTAATACTCTCTCTCTCTCTCTCTCTCACACACACACACATATATATATATACATAAAATGAGAGGACCTTTTTTGAAGCAGTTGGAACTTGGGACAAGACGCCATTAATTAACATACCTGAAGCCCAAACACTCGTTTGAATGGCCATTTCCCATGATATTTCACAGGCCCAAATCCATGTGTTGCTCGGTCTTTTTCTCTTTGAAGCATGCAGTGATACTGGCAATCACTTTGGCAATTCGCTTGTTTCAACCACAGGTATAGAGGCTCTTTCAAATACCAGTTGTCATCAGAATAAGAAGCATCTAAAGGAATTTTGCAATGCAGGAAACATGTTTCTCCAGCACATCCAGTCTTTTTACATTGATCAAAACAAGCCCTAAATGATAGAATTCGATACTTCAAAAATACAATGTCTGATTCTTAAGTGCTAGACTACAGAGAAAATTCATAAATTGCGATTGTATTGGGTTTAGACTTTATTGGGAGGAAAGGAAGTAGAATTTTTTCAAACTGATTTAGAAACAAAACAGACCAGTGAGTCACAATCATATTGCACATCCGCTACAAGAATCACCTAAGTGATGAACTGCATTTGCATATAAAAAAAATACAACCTAAGAGTCGTTTTCAAACATACAACCAATTTACAAAAGAGTCGTTTTCAGCTTATGTAAGGGAAACAATAGTAAATAGTCGGTCCCTTTTTGGTATTAGCCTTACTAGATTGCGTCGAGCTATCCCCAAAGTAAATTGGCTTCTCACATAAGCAAGGTGATGGTTCAACAAAACAGCTGGTATTTCAGTATTTAAGTTAGAAACTACTGTTACCATTCTAAACTTCCTAATTTCCCTAAAATAGAAATATATTCCATGATTAGATTCTGAAATTAGCACAGGAATTCCTTCACAAAATTTTCAAATACATTGCATACTATCAGTGGTAATCTATGCAATATCTCGAGACAGTGAAAAGTTTAATCCAATGTCTTTCAACCTTTAATAACACCACGAACTTGACAGATATTTGTTTAAGCTCTTCCTTGTCTCTTTTCCGACCTTAATATTTTCCTTAATTTCCCAGGCTAAATATCTCCCGCCTCCTCCAACAACTACAGTTTTCATTACTTTCACTATTCAGGTCTACCTAATGCTTGCAACTTTGCTCTCTATTTCCCACCAACCGCCAACTAGCCAACTGTTGAGATAGTTGCCACTAGTCAACTTGCAAGCCCAAATTTTGAGAAATGAAATAAGGTCGCCTGAGATGGTTTGCCATGTTTTTGTTCACCTCCATAAGAACCAGTCTGTAGGTGGGGCACAATGATGATTGAATGTGGTATATAGGGTCGAGAGAAACCAAAGGTTACAATGATCGAAGTTATCTAAAGAGACCTACAATCTCTCAAAATCAATATGGATTTAACCAAGAACAAAACACAGTTGAAGGAAAGGATCCATATAACCTATACCAATTAAGTGGAATTGAAATCTTAGTAGTTGTTGTTAGACACACATTTTGTTCATTGTTTGACAGTTTGTGATGAGTCATTTTATTCTAGTTAATATATCCATGGATTGAAGACTCGCATGATTAAAGAAACTCTAGTTTTAGTGAACTCCTAGTTTACTTAAATACAATTTATTTAGTATTGGAAAGAAATGAGCCTAAATAGGAAGGAAGAGATACGTAGGATTCATATAGACAATTCCAGTATGTTGATTGATATGATGAAACCTTAAACCACTCTTAGCTCGAGACCGAATAGACTCAATCTCCTGAGTATAATAATGCATATCATTCTTAAAGTCATCCTCATTTAACGATTAAAGAACACTCATTAAATTCCTCAATTACTGCTGCATGTTTATAACCTACACTACATAATCCACTTAAAAGTTTGAGGGCCGTTTAGGCGAAAATTTAAACCTTTCCACGACGAACCAAAAGAAAAAGAAAAAAAAATGTAGCAACACATTGGAATTGTGATTAAGACAAGAAATGAAACCACAATCAGTTAAAATCAATCTTCACTGTATCATTGCAACTATGCCACAAACTACTAAAAGCAAAGTACAAAATATAAAAACTCTCACAAAATATAAGCATAAGGTACAAAATTGTAAGTAAAATTTTACCTGTACAAAGGGTCAGCATCTCCAGCACTAGCATCAAATGTTCCAACAAGACAAAATAGAACTACCAAGAAAGTGATCCAATAAAGATCTGCCATCTGATCTCACACAAAATTGGGTAAAAATGAAATCTTTTAATGTCACATATTATACATAATCTAACCAATTTAGTAAACTGGGGGATTCTAGCTAAAAAAGGGTCCAAATTTTCAAACAAGATTTATTTTTACAGTTTAAATTGAGTAAAAATCAAATCTTCTGATGTCACATGTTATAACTGGTATCTAGGTCTGATACTCAGATAGCAAAAAGGGTCCAAATGTTTCAACAAGATTTTATTTTTCAGTTTAAATTGGGTAAAACTCAAATCTTTTAATGTCACATTTTATATATAGCAAACAAATTTAGTAACTGGATTCTAGCTCCAAACTCAGATAGAAAATATTCAAAAAAAAAGATTTTATTTTTACAGTTGAAATTGAAATATTGGAAGGAATTAAGGGATTAGTAAAGGATATTACCCCGTTGGATTGATACTCAATTCGCGTATCGGACAGTAAATAGAGAGAACATTCTTTAATTCAGCAGCAGCATTTTGATATTCATGACAATGTAAAGCAATGTGGAAGATAGAAGAATGGGAGTTGGAAAACTGACGAGAAAAAGTAAATAAAAAAGTTTTTTTTTTAAAATGAAGGAAGGGGGCAAGTGCACATATAGCCACTTTACAAAGTATTTAAAGTTTAGCCGTCTCAGAATTAGTGTTAGACTCGAATTAGAAATATCAAAACCTTACTTTAAATCTATAAGGGTCATTTGGTTTGAAGACAATTTATTTTGGAATTAGTTATACTAAGATTAATTATATTAAAATTAATTATCATGGTATTATTTTTTATTGATTGTTTGGTATATTGTTGTCAATTTTATTATTTTATCCTGCGATTATTATTTCACCCTCTGACAGGTATAAGTTATCCTGATACTATTTTTAATCATGGAATAATTTATCTCAAGATTCGCAACCAAACAAGAAATAAGACGGTACTAAATTTTTATCCGGGGATTATTTTTATCTATTCATCATACCAAACAACCCTTAAAGTTAAACTCAAAAGTTCGAAATTTTGATTTTGGCAGTTTAAACTTCAGGCTTTTTCGTCTAAAGTTAAGATCTTATAGTTCAAAATTTCATACTCGAGAGAAGAAGGATGATGCGGAGGGCGGTTTGGAGTTTGCCAAATTTAACTAAACTTTAAAAAGTTTAAAACTGGCTAAAGATTAAATAGCATATCTAAATGCAATTAATTGGTGCTATTTGAGAGAGAAAAAGATAGGTCAACATATAAATAAAAGAAAAAGTAAATTATTTTTCAGAAAATTACTTCCATTGTATCTAGCACATATTTTTTCCTCAATGATAAGAGACATAGAGACAACCTTTCCACCTGTTTATTTCTGTATTTAAGCAATCAAAGTTAGACAACCAAGTCAAGCAACGGGTCAACATCCCCCCCCCCCCCCCCCCCTCTCCCCCCCAAAAAACAATTACAAAGACTCGGTAGTAAAAACTAGTCAGATGAAATTTTTGCACTGAACACATTTAACTTTTGAAATTATAGGTTCATAACTTATTATTTGTTGAATTTTTATTGATTTTTAGATAACATATTTACGATGTGTGTCGCAAATATTGAATTCAATAACCCGTATAAAAATGAGCTACATCGCCTCAGGTGCAAAGCTCAATATTCTTGAGAGTAAATTTCTTGTAGATGTGATTGGGTACATAGTTTTATGGATAACAGGTCCAATGCCAATAGCATTAATTATAAATTTAGTGCCATTTGGAACGAAAACAAGGTGAAAAAACTAACACTAATAAAGTTAGCTTCAAACATATATGCATTTGTGCCAAACAGAACCTATGAATAATTTCAACTGTATATATATTTATACTAAATTCTAACAATATTTAGAACATATAAATTTAAAATCTTAAATCCGTTACTGATTATACTAATGACTAATGTCTCGATCTCCTAGGCCTCGCATGGGTGCAGGTAAATGAACGAATATATTTGATTTGTAAAGGAAGAGTAGACAAAAAAAATAGCAGGTAGAAAGGTAAAGTTGCTTTACATCTCAAGCAATGAAAATAGTTTTTTTTGTAATTATTATTTCTCACTCGATGATTCCGTACTCACATTAATCTGATATGCATAGTGTAAAACCTATTAAAGAAACAAGCATTTTCTATCAAGATTTTTCTATCCTAAACTCGAACTGAGATATTAGGTTAAAGAAAATTAGCTGTCAAAGACAACTGCCTTGGCCATATTTACCCCTAACCACCTTCCACAACTATATATGCCAAAAATTATTATTTGTTATAAGAAAAATCAAATTATGTTGGATGTCTACTCTTCTTTCATGATCTTCTCAAATGTTTAATGACATATTCAATGACATATTTCTATGCTTAATGACATATTCAATGATATATTTTTATTCACTTTTCATGCCTATATAAAGACCTTGTAATTGATAGAAAAAATACACAATTGAAGAAGAAATAAGAATCTCTCTTCCTCTCTTTCTCTCTATATCTCTTAGCTTGTTTTTCCTTGTTCGATATTGTTATTTAGAATTATATTTATAACACGTTATCAGCACGATTGTCACCTTCATTTTCACAATCACATCCTAGTTGTGTTCGATTCTCCTTCAGGTATATCACTATATATTCTTTTGGTTTATGGTAATATATATGCACCAATATGCTATTTATTAATAAATTCATATACTGTTAAGCATTTATTTTAGTTGATCATGTTACTGAAGTTCTCTTACCTTGCTTATTGTTAAAGAAAATATAAGATATAGATCTTAAGTGTGTTAAACTAACAAAAATAATTTAATAAATATGTGTGGACTTGCGTAGAGCAAAACTTATCTCCAAGACATTCTACAAAAATAAAATAGTAATAACCAAGGTGACAAAGTAATTATTGTACATACTAGTTTAAATTACTTTACAATTGATGGAAAGTAATATTTGAATACATTCACTTTTATCACTGTATATTTGAATACATTCACTTTTATTCCTCAAATCCACGTTTATAATAAATTGCTTTTCTTTTACCATACTAGATATATCTCTTTGTGTTTATTCATATACTCCATAATTCTTGTTTATTTGACATATATATTATATGTTACTTTTTATACTACATGTTTGAAGTGAACAACTTCTTAATTAGTTGTCTGATTTATTTTTACAAGTATATTTTTATTAAAAATTATTTTTATTTGTTCTAACCCATTTACTTTTGTGATTAGTTTCAATATGTCAAACTTGTCAAAGCTTGAATTCGTGGCACTAGACATTACCGGGAAGAATTATTTATCATGGGTCCTTGATGCTGAAATTCACCTTGACGCTAAAGGTCTTGGAAATACTATTATACAAGAAAATGAAGCATCAAATCAGGATAAAGCGAAGGCCATGATTTTCCTTCGTCATCATCTACATGAAGGGTTAAAAACTGAATACTTAACTGTAAAAGATCCACTTGAGTTATGGATTAATTTGAAGGATCGATATGACCACCTAAAACTTACGGTATTACCGAAAGCTCGGTATGAATGGATACATTTAAGGTTGCAAGACTTTAAAATCGTAAGTGAGTATAATTCGGCTATCTTTAAAGTAAGTTCTCTATTAAAATTATGTGGAGACACTATCACATATGAGGACTTATTAGAAAAAATATTTTCTACTTTTCACGCTTCAAATGTGGTGTTACAACAACAATACCGTGAAAAGGATTTTAAGAAATATTCTGAGTTAATCACATGCCTACTTGTGACAGAGCAGAATAATACTCTATTAATGAAAAATCATGAAGCCCGTCCCACTGGGTCAGCACCATTCCCGAAAGTGAATGCTGTAGCAGCATATGATAAGTCTGAAAGAAAATAAAATAATTACCGTGGTCGTGGACATAGTCGTAGACGTGGACGTGGCAGGGGACGAAACAATTATCGTCATTATGGTGAAAATAAACAAGAGAACAATAAGGGTTCTCAAATTAATCCTTCAAAAGGTAAAATTAGCATGTGTCACCAATGTGGTATGAAAGGTCATTGGGCACGCATTTGTCGTACGCCAGATTATTTTGTCAAACTTTATCAAGCCTCCCTTAGAAAGAAAAAAAATAATGTGGAGGCACACTTGACCTTTCAAAATAATGATGATGAAGCATGTCCCTCAAACAAATATGATTCTGAGGCACATCTTGCATATAAAGATGATGATTTTGGAGGCCTAGCAAATATTACTCATTTAGAAGCTGGAGACTTCTTTGAGGATATTGACTGAAGAACTAATCATCTTACTGGGAATGAAGCTATAATAAAAGTTGTCATTTTGTTATGTTTGCAACTAGTTTATTTTTCTTAAGTGTATTTTCCTAATGTATCATGTGTTGCTAGTTTCTACATTCCTAATNAACTAGTTTATTTTTCTTAAGTGTATTTTCCTAATGTATCATGTGTTGCTAGTTTTTACATTCCTAATGTATTTCTTAATATGTATTTTGTTTGTCTTTCATATTTCTTATAATGTACTTTTTGATTTTTTTTATGAAGAATATGAAAAATTTTCGGTCTTCAGTTGGACTCAAGATTAATAAAGATGATATATGTCTTTTTGGATAGTGCTACAACACACACTATTTTAAGAGATAAGAGATATTTTTCTTATTTGGTAATGAAAGAAGTCAATGTTAATACAATATCCGGTAGTACAAAATTAATTGAAAGTTCTGAAAGAGCCAATTTATTACTACCAGCAGGAATAAATTTGGCTATTGATGAAGCACTATATTGTAGTAAATCTCAAAGAAACTTATTAAGTTTCAAAGATATTCGCCAAAATGGCTACCACATTGAGACTACAAATGGTGAAAAGATTGAATATCTTTATATTACTACAATAATGTCTGGTAAGAAATATGTGCTTGAAATGTTACCTGCTCTTTCTTCCGGCTTATACTACACAAGTATTAGCAAGATTGAAATGCATGCCATAGTAAATGAAAAGTTTACTAATCAAGATAATTTTATTACTTGGCATGACCGGTTGGGTCATCCTGGTTCTACTATGATGCGCAAAATAATTGAGAATTCACATGGACATTCAATGAAGAACCATAAGATTCTTCAATTTAAAGAATTCTCTTGTGCTGCATGTTCTCAAGGCAAATTAATTATTAGATCATCAGCTATTAAAGATAGAATGGAATCCCCTACATTTCTGGAACGTATAAAGGGTGATATATGTGGGCCCATTCACCTTTCATGTGGACCATTCAGATATTATATAATTTTGGTAGATGTATCTACAAGATGGTCACATGTGTGCTTACTATCAACTCGCAATTTGGCACTTGCGAGATTGTTGGCTCAAATAATAAAGCTAAGAGCACAATTTCCAGATTATGCAATTAAGACAATTCGTCTTGATAATGCTGGTGAGTTTATATCCCAAGCCTTTAATGATTATTGTAAATCAACTGGGATAACAATTGAGCATCCGGCTGCTCATGTTCATACATAAAATGGTCTAGCGGAATCATTAATCAAACGCCTCCAATTAATTTCTAGACCAATGCTTATGAGAACAAAACTTCTCATTTCAATATGGGGTCATGCTATTTTACATGCAGCAACACTTGTGCGGATAAGGCCCACAAGTTATCATAAAGTCTCCCCCCATTGCAATTTGCTTTTGGTCAGGAGCCAAATATTTCTCATCTTAGAATCTTTGGTTGTGCGATATATGTTCTAATTTCTCTACCACAACGCACAAAGATGGGTCCCCAAAGAAGGTTGCGAGTATATGTTGGGTATGAATCTCCTTCTATTATAAAATATCTGGAGCCTATGACTGGAGATTTATTTACACCAAAATTTTCTGATTGTCATTTTGATGAATCAGTATACCCAATATTAGGGGGAGAAAATAAGCAGCTGAGAAAGAAGATAGATTGGAATGTATTATCACTATCTCATTTAGATCCTCGAACAAATCAATGTGAACAAGAGTTTCAAAAGATAATTCATTTGCAAAATATTATAAATCAACTACCAGATGCATTCACTGACCTACCAAGGGTGACTAAGTCACATATTCCAGCTGCTAATGCTCCAATTTGAGTAGATATCCCGGTAGGACAATTAATTAAAGCAAATAATTTTAAATCATGCTTGAAACGTGGTAGACCTATCGGTTCTAAGGATAAAAATCCTCGAAAAAGAAAGGGAGCAAATAATCAAAGTGATCATAATACGGAGGTAGTGACTCAAGAAGAGCACAAAGACATAACAAATGATAAAACCTCAAGGGAGGTTCAGGTACCTGAAAATGATAAGAATAGAGAGATCTCAATAAGTTATGTCTTAACGGAAAAAAGATGAAACTGAAATAATATTGTAATCGATAACGTTTTTGCTTATAATGTCGCTATTGAAATAATGCAACAAGATGAGGATCTTGAACCAAAATCTGTTGATGAATATAGACAGAGAAATGATTGGCCAAAATGGAAAGATGTTATCCAGGTAGAATTAACTTCACTTGCGAAACGTGAAGTTTTTGGGTCTATAGTCCAAACACCAAATGGTGTTAATCTTGTTGGCTATAAATGGGATTTTTGTACGTAAAAGGAATGAGAAAAATGAGGTACAAAAATATAAGACACGCCTTGTTGCACAAAGATTTTCACAAAGGCCTGGTATCGATTATGAAGAGACGTATTCTCCTGTTATGGATGCTATAACGTTCTGTTATCTCATTAGTTTTGCTGTCCATGAAAAGCTTGACATGCATTTAATGCATGTGGTTACAGCCTACCTTTACGGCTCACTTGATAATGAGATATACATGAAAATTTTCGAGGGATTTAAAATGCCTGACTGGACATAATTCAAAGTCCCGGAAAATATTTTCAATCAAATTGCAGAGATCTTTGTATGGTCTAAAGCAATCAGGTAGAATGTGATATAACCGCCTTAATGAGTATTTATTAAAGGAAGGTTATATAAATGATATCATTTGTCCATGTATTTTTATAAAGAAAACAATATCAGAGTTTGTTGTACTTGCTGTATATGTTGATGACATAAACCTTATTGGAACTCCTATAGAACTCCAAAAGGCAATTGACTATTTAAAGAAGTAATTTGAGATGAAAGATCTCGGAAAAATAAAATTATGTCTTGGTTTGCAAATTGAACATTTGGCAAACGGGACTTTTGTTCATCAATCTGCCTACATAGAAAAGGTATTGAAACGGTTTTAAATGGATGGAGCACATCTATTAAGTACTCCGATGATTATTCGATCACTTGATGTGAATAAGGACCCATTCCGACCTCAAGAAAAGAATGAAGAACTTCTTGGTCCTAAAGTACCATATCTTAGTGCAATTGGTGCACTTATGTATCTTGTTAACACTACAAGGTCTGACATAACTTTTTCAGTTAATGTCTTAGCAAGATATATCTCTGCTCCTACAATGAGACATTGGAATGGAATCAAACACATATTGCGGTATCTAAAAGGAATTATCGATATGGAATTATTTTATGGCAATAATTGTAGTACCGATCTTGTTGGTTATGCCGATGCTGGGTATTTATCTGACTCACATAAGGTTCGATCTCAAATAGGCTATGTGTTTACATATGGAGGCACTGCCATATCTTGGCAATCAAGTAAGCAATCAATGGTGGCTACTTCATCTAATCATGTTGAGATAATTGCAATTCATGAAGCAAGTCGAGAATGTGTATGGTTGAGGTCTATAATACACCTTATTCGAGACAAGTATGGTTTGAAGTGTGATAAATTACCTACAATTTTGTATGAAGACAATGCAGCATGCATAGCCCAATTGAAAGGAGGATTCATAAAAGGGGATAGGATAAATCACATTTCACCAAAGTTATTTTTCACACATGATCTTCAAAATAATAGTGATATCAATATGCAACAGATCCGTTCAAGTGATAATATGGCTGATTTGTTCACCAAATCTCTACCGACGTCAACCTTTAAGAAACTAGTGTACAAGATTGAGATGTGAAAGCTCAAGGATGTGAATTGATGCTCTCGTCAGGGGGAATTAATACGCGTTGTACTCTTTTTTCCTTATAAGGTTTTGTCCTAATGAGTTTTCCTTACAAGATTTTTAACGAGGCAACCAAAAGGCGTATTTCTAAACATGATTTTTTTTTTCAATAGGATTTTTTTTTCTAATAAGGTTTTAGAGAGACACATTATCTATGGACATCGTGAGAAATCAAATTATGTTGGATGTCTACTCTTCCTCCATGATATTCTCAAATGCTTAATGACATATTCAATGACATATTTCTATGCTTAATGACATATTCAATGACATATTTTTATTCACTTTTTATGCTTATATAAAGGCCTTGTAATAAATAAAAAAAATATACAATTGAAGAAGAAATAAGAATCTCTCTTCCTCTCTTTCTCTCTATAAGGGCTATAGTTTTTCTTTTTGGAAATTGGATGCAGCTGCTACTTTCCTCGTAAGTTCCCCTCTTTGAACTTTTTCTCTTCTTTTCCTAATATTTGTCATTTGGTTGATAGTATCCGGCCTCAATTAGACATCACTCCTGTGAGATGGAACAAGCCCGATTTTGGAGAATTTAAGCTTGATGTGGATGGTTGTTTCAAAGGGAATCCAGGTAATGCCGGTGGAGGTGGGATTTTGAGGGATCACCTGGGGCATATGATCATGGCATTTACTGTCTATCTTGGCTGCACCACTAATAACTCAGCTGAGGTGCAAGCTATTAAAATTGGATTGAAATAGTATATTGATCATGGTTTCAATAGATTAATTGTGGAATCTGACTCTCTTTTTGTGATCAAAAAGGAAATTTTCACTTCTTGGCAGATCAAAGAGGGCATCAAGACAAGGTGGGTTGCTCTGATGGTAAGCACCCTCCACTTCCAACCAATAGGTTGTGAGTTCGAGTCACCCCAAGAGCAAGGTAGGGAGTTCTTGGAGGGAAGGATGCCGAGGGTCATTTGGAAACAGCCTCTCTACCCCAGGGTAGGGGTAAGGTCTGCGTACACACTACCCTCCCCAGACCCCACTAGTGGGATTATACTGGGTTGTTGTTGTTGTTGTTGTTATCTGAAGGTTACTTACAATTTAGTCACTCTTTCAGAGAAAGCAATATCCCTACAGATTTCTTAGCCAATCTTGCAGAACATGAAAAAAAGGCTTCTTTCTTCACAGAGGATATAAACTTACCAGGAAAGATTATAGCCGCAATGAAGAATGATGAGAAGAGTCTACCAAACTTCAGAATCAAGGTGAAAAAAGCACGTTCATCTTTGATCCTGACTGAATAATTCACTGGTTTCACTAAGTCTAGTACTTAGTCCTTATTTTTGGGCGCTCAATTTGTACTAGGAGAAACCCTCCTCTTTCTGCTTTTATTTTTGTGATGAGTCAAATTGTCAAATTGTACGAATGGGTTGTCCATTCTAGTTATGATAGGAAGAGGTAAGTGTATGCCCCTTTTTGTTCCTTTTGACTTATTATTGAATATAATCCCTTCGCGGAACCTTTATTAAAAAAAAACAGAGACTACCATATGGACCATCTATTGGGAAAAAAGGATAAGAGTAACAAAAGGTTAAATTGGCTCTCTTTTGTTTTTCCCTCTCTGTCACACAAGTTTTTATATTGTTTATTGGTTCTCTTTTACTCAAAACAGCTTTTATACAGCTAACTTAGAAACAAGTTCAAAGTAGTGAGATGAAAAAAGTCCCAATTCAAAACTCAAAAAAGAAAAATATCAGAACAGTACATTTAAAAAACATGAAATAGACTTGATTCAATAAATAAGTTATTACATTCTCATGATGGTAAAAAGTAAAAACACACTACAACAGCTCAATTCCAAGCAAGTTACGGTCGGCTTATGAATCCTAACGGACCATATAGCTCCAGTACTACAACTCGTCTTAGACTTTAGTAACAACAATGTAGAGAAGTACAAAACATGTAAACATACTTAAAACTGCAAAAGAAATTAAGTTACGCCGATACAAAAACACAATGACAATAGTCTTTTTTCATTCTATTAATTATATTTAAAGAAATTTTCCCTAATTAATATTTAAGGGCATTTTGATTTTCCTTCTTGAGTCTTCCAGTTGTTGTAGCAAGGGCATGATTGTTTGTGGCCAAAAACCCCACGAGGCACACACAAGCAAGTAGCACAACACTTTTGACAAAAGAACATACATGGCTTCTTGTGTGATGTTGCTGAGCATCGATATGTACATCTTGGCTTGCAATCTATTAACACCACATAAAACAAAATGAAAATTTACATCAAATTTTAAGAATTGTTACAATTATTAATTTATTAAACATCTCGGTCACCATTGTCAAATTCATAAAATCGGTGGTACATAGGGGTGGACCCACATTAAAAATTAGGGTGCTCAAGAATCCATTAACCTCGATTTGATATATATATATATATATATATATATATGCGCGACAATGTTACATATAAAACTGGGTAGCACCATTGCATAGAAAGACGGACCAGTTCACTCGCTTAATTACCGAGCAAAAAACTTTTAAGCTCTTTTTAGCCTTTTTAGTATTTGACAAAATCAAAATATGCTTGAAATAAATTAAAAACTTCTTAAAACAAGCCAAAATCATCAGGTCAAACCTAACTTATTACTTTTTGACTTAAAAATTATTTCTAATGAAAAGTCACTTTTTAAACCAATCCAAACGGGCTTTGACTTGATGTCATTTTTTAGCGGGAAAGAGAAAGGGATATTACGATAGTGATTGGGTTTGAACCAATGTATGTAGCTCATAAAGTGAGTTAGCCCTCAACATGATGTCAGGATTTCAAATATGATGTGATCAAGCTAAGTGACCGAATGAAATGTTGAATTGATACAATACCGAATCTCAGATCTCCATACACAACTAATGGTAAGGGATGCATTTTTCGTTCTTCTAAAATTTTGCTGATACTTCTTATTTTATCACTTGCTAAGTTCTTTTTATTTTCCTAGTGCTAATAATATTCGTTAACTTTAAAATCTTGGATTCGTCACTAACAGTATATAACAACATTTTTCTATACATAAGGATCCAAATGAAATAGCGAAAGTGTATATATACCTCTAGGCTGGAGATTGTTGTAACCCTGCCAAAATGAAGATAAAAACACATATTATTAAAAGGGTTTGACAAAACAAAAACTACATTATTATTTTTCCAATGACTAATTAATAATGATCATAAACATATATATACCTCAACCATATTGGAGAAAGTGAGCAAAATCAAGAACATTGACAGAAGCAACAAGAAGCTAACATTGTATCCACTTTTTGCCATATTCTTCTTCTCTTCAAAGGGAACTAAACTGGGTATTTTGCTTTAGTAATGAAGATGAAAAAAAAAAAGATATAATAAGAAGAGAAGAATGAAAATGTTGGAAGTAGAAGAAGTGAAGTGAGAATATTTATAGAGGGATTTAATTTCCAGGGGCAAAAAAAAAAAACGTTAAACAAAGTGGCGAATATTAGGGCGTGAAAATGGGACCAAACCACAAGAAAAGTCCATGTTATAATTGATTGATAATTATGAAAAAGGATAAGCGTTGAAGGCGCCGTGTTTGCTGTGTTATAATTTTGTCAAACTTTTTCTAGCAATGTGTTAGTTGAGTCGTTTTCTTGGATCTTGAAATATTAAAGACAAATAGAATTCCATTAATTTCTTATGTTGCTTTCCTTCGTCTCTTATATTTCTCAATGCTGCCAAAAATGGATGATATTTGTCCAAATTAAGAGTAAATTTCATCATGGTCATTCAAGTTAAGCTTTGTAACACAAAAGTTACTTTTCTTATTTTTTTGTAATATAAAAATTATTTTAATACATCCTAATTAATAGAAATATAAAAATGACCGAAAAATATAAATTTTTGGCGGAAAAATTGATGAGGCTATCTTGATCCTCTAATTAATAGTAAAATGGATTAAGAACTTTGAATTGAAATAACTTTGATTAAAAATCTGGCGTCATGTTGTTAGAGGTCGTTTGGTTGCCGGTTAGAGTTATGCAAGTATTAGTTATACATGTATTAGTTATGCAGGCTTAATGTCCGATTTTCTGTAAAATACCGATGAGGCTTACTTGGGAGCACTTGCTCCTAAGTGCCGGTCATGATCCTAAATTGGGTTGTGACAAAGTTAGTATCAGAGCTTAGGCTTTAACTCCCGAGTCATGGAGCAATGTTTAGTAGAGTCTTGTTTATGTATATGTAGGTGCCCATACTTATGATCTTGAGGCTACTGAACATCTAGGAATGTTTTCCCTTCTTTCATTATTTGATCGTGCGTTGAGATAGCTTGAGATTGACTTTGGAGTATTTCTTTTGCAGATGGCTAGGACACGCACACCCCCATCTACTGGAAGTGGTACTACCCGGGGTGGCGGTCAAGTTGGGGTTCATCAAACTAGAAGACACACTGCTCTTTAACCTGAAGTTGGGAACATGGGTCAATCCCAAGATGTTATGCCAGATCAAGTGCAAGGGCAGGGAGTTCAGGACACTCCACGACCAGTGCCAACTGTTGTACCTACTGCTGCCTTACCTGCAGACACAGTTGCAAGTTTATTGAATGTGTTATAGGCATTTGTGCCTACTCAGGGTGGAAGTTTAGCTCCTCAGGCTACTTTACAGACACAAGCACCTGCACAGACTCACACTTTCGGGAATAAGGAGGTATCCCTGCAAGAGTTCCTGAAATTAAAATCACCAAAATTCACAGGTTCCGATAATTCAGCAGATCCTCAAAGTTTCTTGGATGGGACACTCAAGGCATTACGTCCTCTTGGATGTTCTAGTGAGAGAGTCGTGGAGCTTGCAGCATACAAACTAGAGGATATGGCCAACACATGGTATGAAACTATATTGCTAGGAAGGCCAGCATGAGCAACACCACTGATATGGGACGAGTTCAGTAAGATGTTCATGGATCATTTTCTTCCAGACAGCCTGGTGCAAAAATATGCTAGAGACTTTGAGAGATTGGTTCAGACTCCAGATATGGATGTGTCAACATATAACACCAAGTTTTGTAAGCTAGCTAGATATGCTCCTTACTTAGTGCCTACCGAAGACGCTCGAGTTCAGAGGTTTGTTGATGGATTGGTTGGTCGTCTATACACTACAGTAGCCCCACATATGAAGACTTTATCCTACTCCAATGTAGCCTATCTTGCTATAAATATTGAAAACAAGGGACGTGATGAGCGTGCAACTAGTGATTTACGTAAGAAGGCCAAGATAGGAGGGTCCTTCAGCGGCGGTTTCAGTAAAAATCGAAGAGCACAAAATCAGGGACAACAACAATAGGGTTCTCAGATAGGGACACACTTGTCTTCACAGTCCACATACAAGCCACATTACAGACGGTGTACCAGGGGACCGTCAGCATCTGGACATCATAATTCTGGGCAGATATATGCCACTACTCCGGTCTGCTAGACCTGTGATAAATCACATTTGGGCTAATGTCGTGTTCTAACGGGAGAGTGCTTTCGGTGTGGCCAGTTGGGACATCACTTGAGGGATTGCCCTCAACCTCCAAGAAATTTCAACCAGGCTTCTATTCAGTCAGTTGCACCTACTCAGACTACTCGTAATACCTCAGGTGCTATAGGTACAGGAAATAGAGGTCTAGCTGCTGGAGACCGTGCTGCTGTGAATAAAGGACAAGGGAATGTTGGTAGAGGTTAGGCGAGAGTTTTTGCATTTACTAGACAGGATGCTCAGGCCTCGAATGTTGTGGTTATATGTATTCTTTCTTTTTGTTCATTTGATGCACTTGCGTTGATTGATCCGGGATCTCCTCACTCCTATGTATCCTCGTACTTTGCTTTGAGGTTTAGTAGACAACCTTAGCTATTGAATGATCCTTTTCTGGTTGCTACTCCTATTGGAGAGTCTCTATTAGCTGAATACGTGTATCGTGCTTGTCAGATTCGGGTTGAGGGTAGAGATACTCTAGCTGACCTTATTGTACTTGATATGATTGACTTTAACATGCTGATGGGAATGGATTGGTTTTCCTTTTGTTATGTTATCGTCGATTGTCATGCAAAGATAGTCAAATTTGAGATACCAAACGAACCTAGTTTTGTTCTAAAATGGGGCCAGTTCCAGAGACTTGCAAAGTTGTATCTTTTATGAAGGCTCAACGACTTCTGAAGAAGGGTTGCTTCAGTCTCTTAGTTATTATAAATGATACAAGAAAGGAAACAATTAGTATAAAAAATGTACCAGTAGTGAGAGAATTTTCTGATGTATTTCCCGAGAATTTACCAGAATTGCCCCCAGTATGAGAAATAAATTTTGGTATTGATTTGCCACCTGACACAAAGCCCATATCAATACCTCCATATCGGATGGTGCCAGCAGAGTCGAAGGAACTAAAATAACAACTGTGAGATTTGTTAGATAAGGGTTTTATCAGACCGAGTATATCTCTATGGGGTGCACCAGTACACAATAAATATCCTTTGCCTCGTATATATGACATGTTAGATCAGTTACAAGGAGCTGCCCACTTTTCAAAGATTGACCTCCGTCATGGTTATCATCAACTTAGAATCAAAGATGAACATATTTCTAAGACTGCTTTCAGAACTCGATACGGGCACCATGAGTTCCTTGTGATACCTTTCGGACTGACTAATGCTCCAACTGTATTCATGGATTTAATGAATAGGGTGTTCAAGTCATTTCTGGATAGATTTGTAATAGTATTTATTGATGATATCCTGATATATTCTCGTAGCCAAGGAGAACATGAGAATCATCTCAGGACTGTGTCGCAGACATTGCGAGAACATCGACTTTATGCTAAGTTCTCAAAGTGTGAATTTTGGCTAGACTCAGTATCATTTCTGGGGCATGTTGTATCCAAAGATGGAATTATGGTAAATCCTAAGAAGACAGAAGCTGTGTGCAGAAATGGCCCAAACCTACTTCTCTTACAGAGATTCATAGCTTTTTAGGTTTGGCAGGCTATTACAGGCATTTTGTGCAGGATTTCTCCAGAATAGCAGCGCCGCTGACCAAGCTAACACAGAAAAATGCAAAGTTTCAGTGGACGGAGGAATGTGAGCAGAGCTTTCAAAAATTCAAAACATGTTTGACAACTACGCCATTATTAGCCTTACCATCAGGTCCCGGAGAATGTACGGTGTTCTGTGATGCATCGAGGGTGGGATTAGGATGTGTTCTCATGCAAAATGGTCGCATTATTGCATATGCTTCGAGACAATTGAAAAAGCACGAGCAAAACTATCCTACACATGATTTGGAGATGACTGTAGTGGTATTTGCTCTAACAATTGGGAGACATTATCTATACGGCGAAACTTGTGAGATTTATATTGACCATAAAAGTCTGAAGTATATCTTTCAGCAGAGAGATCTGAATCTTCAGCAGCGTTGTTGGATGGAACTACTCAAAGACTATGATTGTTCTATTTTGTATCATCCTGAAAAAGCCGATGTGGTGGCTGATACATTGAGCAGAAAATCTATGGGGAGTTTGGCACATATAGCTCGTGCAAAGAGACTTTTGGCCAAAGATATTCAGAGACTAGAAGATACAGGTATCAGATTTAGTGTCGGAAATTCAGAGGCATTGTTGGCTTGTGCTCAGGATAAGTCTTCATTAGTTGAGCTCATTAAGGCGACCCAATATGAGGATGAGCGATTATGCAAATACAGAGATGAGGCCTTAACTGGTAAAAGCAAGGATATGATTGTTGAAAGTGATTGTGTGCTTTGAATGTGTGATAGTCTATGTATAGCAAACGTAGATAGATTGAGACATATTATTCTTGAAGAAGCCCACAACTCTAAATACACCATACATCCCTGATCCACAAAAATATACCATGACCTGAAGCAATTTTATTGGTGGGAAGGTACGAAGAAAGATGTTGCTAACTTTGTTTCTAGTTGTTTGACTTGTTAGCAGGTCAAGGCTGAGCATCAACGACCCGCATGACTACTACAACAAATTGAGATTCCAGAGTGGAAATGGAAAAGAATTATTATGGATTTTTCACCGGTCTACCACGATCCCTTAGAGGTTCTGACTCGGTGTGGGTGATTGTAGATCGTTTGACAAAATCAACACACCTTTTGCCAGTGAAGACTACATATAATGGAGTAAGATATGCACAAATATTTATGAACGAAATTGTCCGACTTCACGGAGTCCCCATATCCATCATCTATGATAGAAGATCACAATTAACCTCACGCTTTTGGAAATCTTTTCAAGAAGCATTGGGTACGCGAGTAGATCTTAGTAATGCATTTCATCCACAGACAGACGGGCAGTCTGAACATACTATACAGATCTTGGAGGATATGTTGAGAGTTTGTATTCTTGAGTTTGGAGGTAGTTGGGACGCTTATCTACCTTTAGCTAAATTTGCTTACAACAATAACTTTCAGTCGAGTATTCAAATGGCATCGTACGAAGCATTGTATGGTAGAAGATGCCGTTCTCCTATCGGATGGTTTGAAGCTGGTGAGACTAACTTATTGGGACTTGACTTAGTAGAAGAAGCTATGGACAAAGTCCAGTTGATCAGACAGAGATTGCTTACAGCTCAAAGCAGACAAAAATCTTATGCGGATAAGAGAAGAAGAGATTTAGTGTTCACAATTGGGGACAAAGTGTTCCTACGAGTCTCTCCTATGAAAGATGTGATGCGGTTTGGGAAAAGAGGCAAGCTGAGTCCCAGGTTTATACGACCGTATGAGATACTAGACCGAGTGAGAGCTGTGGCTTATCGTTTGGCACTTTCTCCCGGGTTATCCTTTATTCATCCAGTGTTTTATGTCTCAATACTAAGGAAATGTATATTAGACTCATCTTAACTGCTTGAAACACCTGCTATACCGCTTGATGAAAAGTTGTCTTACGAGGAGGAACAAACGGCTATTGTTAATAGGCAAGTAAGAAAGCTACGGTCAAAAGAAATTGAGTTCGTAAAAATCTTATGGCGAAATCATACAGTTGAAGAAATTACTTGGTAAATAGAAGATGCTATGCGAGTCAAGTACCCCCATTTATTTCAGTCTACAGGTACGTACTTGAGTTAAATTCGGGAACCGAATTTCATAAAGTGGGGAGGATGTAATACCCTATATTTTTTTAATAAGGGTGTATTGGTCATTAGTAAAATAATAATAATAATAATAATAATAATAATAATAATAATAATAATAATAATAAGAAACTAACTATAGAAACAATTCAAAAAAAAAAGAACAAAGGATTCAAAAAGGGCCGAAGCCCATTATGTGGGAAAAATCAAAAACAAAAGAAAGGGGAAGGGGAAAGCAGCAAAGATGCGCTAAAGAGAAACAGAAGCATTG
Organism: Nicotiana otophora; assembly: GCA_000715115.1. Lineage (NCBI taxonomy): Eukaryota > Viridiplantae > Streptophyta > Magnoliopsida > Solanales > Solanaceae > Nicotiana > Nicotiana otophora. The sequence continues at coordinate 33,919 of AWOL01S0039895.1, forward strand.
AGCATTCAAAAACAAGGGAACAAGGGACCAAGCTCAGCAGAAAAACGGACAGAGGCGATCAAAAGCAACCACAAAGTGAGTTTACTTTGTTCTAGCAAAGGGATTTACAGAGAAGGGAAACTAGCTAGGTAAATTTTTGAACTTAATTCATAGATTTGATTCATAAATTCCATGGCTATAGAGTTTGGGTTGAGAATTAGTTGTAGAATTAAAATTAATGAATTAATGGAGTTCATGGATTTTTTCATGAATCGGTACTATAGGTTTGGGGTATAAACGTATATATTCTGTATATGCCAATAAAATAAAAAGAGAAGAAGGGATATTCCTTCAAAAACCTTTCCGTTTCGTCAGTGATTGGTAATCAAATATGATTGCTACTAATATTGGTGATATTGGAAAAATTTACAATGTAATTTTGATAGCAGTGAGTTGGAATGCTGAAATGGGTCTTGATATTTCAAGTAGAACAAGAGGGATTTGTTGGGTTATTATAATTCGACGAATTAAGAGCCAAACATTAAACTGTGAGGGTTGGGCATTCTAAATTAGCTATGAATTAGCCTAAACTTGAAAATTAACATGAGATCAATATCATGTAATTATAGATTGATTGGAGAAAGTTGTACGAATTGCTCGAGGTGAAGCATTCAGCATTTCGGCACGAGTACTGTGAGTAGTAACCTTACCGCAATTTGTGTTTCCATAACTTGCATGATTTAGACATAATTTTTAATATGAATATGTTACCGATTATTTTGAGTTGCATATGGGACAAGTCTTTTACTCGATATGATACCGAAATAGTTATTTGAGATGATTACCGTTGTTTTAAATATTCTTGTTGTCATTAGATATGTTTTACCGTTACTTGAATTTACTGTTATCAAAATGAAATTATATGATTTGATAAGAACCGAAATGCTCTATATTGTTTTAAAATATTTTCCTATGAGTATATACGGATACAGAGACACGTATAAATGGGAGTAGACTTTGAAGGATCCCGTAGCTGACGGGGGTTCGTTAGACCTGGTGCACCTTGTAATTATCGATTACCATTATAGCCCTCGCTAGTGGGAAGGTAGAACTAGCATAACGTTACCGATTTTCCTCGAGTAAGGACTACCGTTATATTTGACTTCTTGCGAACAAGTCCACAGTTATACCGATTACATGATCTGTTCGTTGAAACCTCCCAAATGTGAATATTGATATTATATAGTGGTTACCGAGTTTATTACTGAATTGTTAATTGTATTATAGTACAAGAAAAACATGATGAGACTGAAAACTATTTATTGTTTCTGAAAGGGCATTTTTATGTTATTTTCTGTTTGATATAGTAGCATATTTTCTGACTTGTCCCCAATAAAAATGGTTGTGGTTAAGTGTTATTACTCACTGAGCTAGCGACTCACTCCCCGCTAATTGTTTTACAGAGACAACAGTTGACGCGGACGAGGATTTCGTTAATTAGAGCGCACATGTTGATAGTTGTTGGTGTGCCTCGCACTTGTTCGCGTGGGCGGAGATTTTATTTATTGTTACGGTCTTTTCTTTGAATTCTTAAAGTCGCTCCATAGTCATTCTTTTAGAGTCTTGAGTATTCTTTTGCTATTATGGACTTAAGATGAGTATTGCACTTTTTTTATCGAAATTGAAGATAAATTAGTATTTCTGCTTGTTAGTGGGTTGATTAGTTATGGTGGAGACTTGTTTTGGTTAATTGATAATTTGTCAATTATTTGGTTTGATATTAGGATGGTTGGTTGTTGATTTTGAGACAGGAATTTTTTTGGATAGTCCCAAAACAGGGAAAACTTTGTCCGATTTTCCGTAAAATACCGATGAGGCTTACTTGAGAGCACTTGCTCCTAATTGTCGGTCATGATCCTAAATTGGGTCGTGACAAATAAGTAATGCATGGATTAATTATGCAGGTATTAGTTATACATGAATTAGTTACATATGGATTATTTTTTTGAATATTTAGTTTGTTGTATTAAAAATTGATACACATTATATAAAATTTAAAGTTAAATACTTATTTTTTGATTGTCTCTAATAGATTGAGAATAGGAAGAGCCTAGCAGTGAGGCATCAGTGCTCTCCAAAGGGTTTGATACAGATCAATTAATTGAATGAGGCCTTTATGTGTAAAGTAATATGGGTAAATTTGTTATTTCAATATTTTATACATGTATTACTAATACATGTATTAGTTATTCCATCTTCTACCCCGCATAAAATAATACAAAGATTGGCTCATAACTTATACATGTATTATTTATGTAGAATTATAAAATGTCAACCAAATATGGTATTAGTTATGCTGAATTTTGTACAAAATAACTAAAGGCTACCAAACATTGTATAAGTTATGTTGCCCACAATACATGGATAACTTTTCTCCTAAACAGCTACCAAACGACTTCTGTTTCTAAGAGAGGCAAGAGTGTGAAAGAGAAGAATCATGACTAAACTACAACATTTAAAAATAAGTCTAGTGTTTTTGTTTGCAACAAATTATTTGTAATACATAAATAAATTACAACCACAATATAAATATGAAGAAATATAATTTTATTGATAAACGATGCGGGTACAATTATGTTTATCCCTTGATTCTTTTCTTCGATTTGTTATCCATAATTCGAGGGTCTTAGCAGCGTATTTCTCGAACGTATAATGATATGCATCTCCTTGATGTATTGGATGATCAAGAAGCATGTAGCAGCACTCCATTTGGATCTTGAATATTGCTAGAACTTTGAGCAAGACATATTTGACATGTCTTTGATCTATTAATGAATATTCCAAGAGTTTTTGTGAAATTTCGGAAATCGTATATTTGATCTCTTTGTGCATATTCCGAGAGTTTATGGAATTTCTGAGATGATTTCAATTTTTGAGATATTGTTTTTAAGGGAAATATGTAACCCTTTTTATAAGAGTGGCTTAGGGTTAGAGTAGCATCAAAGTTAGGGTATTGGTAGAGTAGCCTCCAAGTAACCCGAATAGACTCCTAGAATTTCAAAAATTCTAAAATTTTGATGTCTATAAATGCCCTCTACTTCAAATTTTGTCTAGGGTGTAGGCTTGTCGAAACTTGAAGACGAGGCTTGAAGTACCAATAATGAGACCCGCAAGGAAGTGCTCTTTTGAGACTTGTTCGCGTATATCTTCTTCAAAGTGTGGCTTGTGAATGATCAACTTTTGAATTTCTTTTTGCCTTAATCTGTTGGAAATCAATTTCACAAACGTGCAAAGATATGCCACCTTTCCAATAAAAGAAAAATTCTTGTGTGTCAAGAAAGAGTACTGCTACGTCCATAATTCAATAGAAGGAGTTTCCTTTCCGAATTTATACAAGCGGCTCTCCGGTAAAATTACCATGCGAATCACTACCTTGATATAAATTCTTAACAACGCTGCATAACTTTGTTTTAAGGCTACCGCATATGTTGATTTTGAAATTTGTAGCTTTTGATTTCGAAGAGAAGATACGATGGGCGGAATTGGTCCCACTGGACGTGCCATAATTTGTAGACAATAAATTTGCGTCGAGAAAATAAAATCAAGACCGAAAAATATTACAACAATCGTAGTATTTTATTTTAAATAATAAGAGTGCACAAAATAAATCCTCTGATTCTACTTTTTAACTGTAAATAAAAGAGTCTTCGAGCCTGATCTTGAACATGTAGTTTGTTGTCGCGAACGATGATCTTGAATTCAACTAGCACAAACTTTGATTTGAACTTGTTTCTCTTGAAACTTGATTTGTTCTTCGTTTTGAGTTTGAGCTTGATTGTTCAAACTTGAACTCGATTTGTTCTTCGTTCTTGAGCTGAACTTGAACTTGATTGCTTGAAGCTCGAAACTTGTTGAGGAATTTGTAGTTGATCCACGAGCTCTTTCTTGCTTCTTGTTATAACTTCTGGTGTATTTTCTGGGTTATGAAAACCCCTATTTATAGTTGTGGGAGGGATGAGTTATAATAAAAACAATCTCTTTCCGACAAATTAAATTGAAGTGTGACAAAACCGCATTTGATTGGCCAGAACATGTCACTGGCACATATGGCGAGGTTTCATTGACCTTTTAATTTGGCTTGGCATGCCTTGTCATTTTGACACGTGACATGATCATATTGACTCTTCCGTTTGACTTGGCATGCCACGTCATTTGACACATGGCAGCAAGCTAGGCCTCTAGGAAGATGACATCTTGGGCTTGATGAAGTCATAATTTGTGGCCCAATTAAATGGGTTAGCTCAACGCATTTGAACCTTATATTGGACTTATCTAACTAATCTAATTAAATTAGCCTGTAATATTTATTTGAACAAATATATTTAATATATAATCCAAATTATTTTATTGGATTTAATTCCGATAAAACTTATATGCCTACAGTTTTTAAGAACAAAGTATCTAAAGGGGTTTTGGGATTTTTGTCTTAAATGTACAATTTAAATGGCACAACTAGTGAGGTCCATAATTCGCAATTGTATGATGCATTTTTATCTGTTTATGTTGCTTATTAAGCAGTATTTTGGGCCGATGTTGCTTAATAGGCGCATTTTGTCAGTTCATTCAATAATAAGCAGTAATATTTAGTTTGTTAACCCTGTACGTCAATTGGTAATTTTGAAAATGAATTCAAATATGAGCAGTAGTTTTTGCATATAGTTTGTAAATTCAAATACAAGCATCAGTTTTCGTCATGATCACAGCTTGATAACTGCAACGACCAAGTTGTTAATTCAAATTAAAAAATAACTTTGTGTAAAATTTTAATAAATTAATTAGAGGATTAGGAAAGTCACGTCAGTTTTCCGGCTAACATTTATATTTTTCGTTTACTTTTATATATGTGTTAATTAGGCTACACTAAAATAATTTTTATGTTACAAAAAAATAAAGTGATTTTTATGTTACAAAGCTTAATTTGAATGACCATTGATGATATTTACCCTTACAAATAATTATGGATATTTACCCTTACAAATATATATATATATATTCGATTGTTATTTTAAGAG
>AWOL01S0039896.1:0-28122 GCA_000715115.1 Nicotiana otophora
CTCTTAAAATAACAATCGAATATATATATATATATTCGATTGTTATTTTAAGAGCGACTATATAGTATTATTTTTTGAATATTTTATTTATCGGTTAACTTTGTTCGGTATCTGAAGCCCACCGAACGGAACCAAGTCGAATTCATTTGGGATAAAGCGCTTCACATTCAAAGATTCAAGAACTCGAAGCTAAACCTTGAGTTAATTAAGGGTCTGAAACTAAATTAATTTTAAATTTATTTATCGACTTTAAATATTTCTCACATGCCGCGATGAAAGTAGAATACCAGGGAGCACATGAGGTAACATGGCCCATATGCCTATGTTTTTCTTTTTCTCTTCTAATATACTAATAATAATTTACTAAATTCTGCATATCACCGACTGATAATTACGACTAAAAGTTGTTAACGTGCAATGGTACCTTATAACTACATGCACCGTACGGACGTCATGCCTTATGACATTTGGTGCATCCTGCACTAAAGGAAACCCCATGCACGTTGATGTATTTATTGCAAGATCAATACATGTAGGAAATTATCAGATCAAAGAACAATTTTAGAGGTTTGACTCAACTCAATATATTTGTGAAGGGAGCCTTGGCGTAACCGGTAAAGTTGTTACCATGTGACCAGGAGGTCACGGGTTCGAGCCGTGGAAATAGTCTCTTGCAGAAATGCAGGGTAAGACTGCGTACAATAGACCCTTATGGTCCGGCCCTTCCCCGGACCCCGTAGCGCATAGCGGGAGCTTAGTACACCGGGCTGCCCTTTTTTTACGTCCTACGGTTAGTTATTACTCATTTGCTCGAGTTTTTTGTATATATATATATATATATATATATATATATATATATATAATCGTATTCATTCTGAATTCACTAGTCTAAATCTTCATCCACCCCTTCCAATCCCTTGCACCCCACCACTCACGCCAAACCGAGTGCCACCCCCCATAATATTTCCAAAATTATATATAAATGATCTTCCGATAATGTTTTCTGCTCACATACCAAAATCAAACATACGTACTTTTTCACGAACACATTCGACGAGAATTGTTTTTTCTTCGTACCAAAAACACCCTAAAATCATAAATCAACTAACACATCCTCTTCTACGCCAATGATAAATCATTTCTTTAATACTACTCTTTGCTTTTTTAGCATTTCACCATAAGGTTGATAATGTCTATTGAATTTCACTCATAAATATATTGAATTTCAGTCTATGAGCCGAGAGTCTCCCGGAAACAATCTCTCTATCCCTTCGGGGTAGGAGTAAGGTCTACGTACATTTTACCCTCCCTATACCCCACTAGTGGGATTGTACTAGGTTGTTGTTGTTGTTGTTGTTGTTGTTGTTGTTGTTGTTGTTGTTGTTGTTGTTGTTGTAAATATATTGATGTATACGGTCGAAACTGATCTCGGTATTCGTACGACTGATCGAGATGGGATCCGAAGAAGGACAAACGAGTTATAATTTTCAGGGACAAGTCAAATACCGAGTTCGAAGTCATTATCGAACTCGACTCCGAGTCAAATTATGATGAGATGTGATGGAATCGAGCTTAAGAGCCAGAGGCCAACCAATACCGAGCCAAAGTCATTTTCGGACCCCGAGTCGGCATCGATCTCACACCCGCATCGAGCTCCAAAACTGGAAACCGGCCAATATCGACTAATACCGAGTCCGATCAAGATCGAGCTCCTAGACAAGAGCTGTTGCAGCCGCACTAAAGGAGAGAATCTCGGCGGGAATTAGGGAAAAACTAATTTATCATGGGTTCCCCACTGTGTATTTTTAATTATATCAAAAATAGGATCCTCCATTATAAAAAGTATGGTTATATTTCTGTAAAGAGCAAGTTTTTGGCATACATTGTAACTCAGACATCATACACTCCCCTATTGAAGAATTATCCCTTTTTAGCTTCATATATTGATTCATCTTGCTTGATCCATAAATCATCTCCTTTTCAACTTTACTTATTTTTTATTCTTTACAGTCAATATTTGATATTTCTATTTACTCTTACGATTTGTGTCAAGTTATACCACATGCCCTTAGAACTACGTACAAATCTCTATCCGTTTTTCGTGTAAACAGTTTGGCGCCCACCGCGGGGCTAAAGATAACAATGGTTATTTGATACGAATCTGCAAAACACACCATTTTATGCTTGTTTTCGGAAGTATCTTTGGTTTCGGATTAGCAACGACGAGCTCTCAATTAAATAGCATTACCTATCGACAACGAAGCTGGCTTTCAAGGTGAGAACAACAACTTGTCTCCCAGGGCTGAAAGGCCACTTGTTGACGCCATTGGAGCTCGGGTCGAAGAGCCAATAGACATTAATTCACATGTGGCTAGCGAGGCAAACCAACGTTCCGACCCTGAAAATACCGTTCAAGGTGGAACTCGGTCTGCAGCTTGGAATACTCAAAATGCTAAGAAAAACGGAATCAGCTTACGTATGATCTTCGAGATGTTGCAATCTTGACAAGCACCAATAACCCAGTTGCAGAGCCAAACCCAGGCACCAACCAGACTCGAGCCCAGTCCACCCCAAGAAGTCACCCACAAAATAGGACCAGCTATAGTAAGGTCAAATGAGCAAGAATCAGGGACTAATTCCGAAATTGTTAATACGTTCGAAGAACTGACAAAACGAATAGAGTTAGGAGAAAAAAGGATCGAAAAAAACAAAAAAGTGGAAACGTACAACTCCAGGGTTAATCAAATCCCGGGGGCACCCCCGATATTGAAAGGCTTAGATTCCAAAAAATTTGTACAGAAGCCTTTACCCCCGAGCACGGCTCCTAAACCAATCCCAAAGAAGTTTCGCATGCCTAAAATTCCTAAGTATAATAGAACGACCAACCCTAACGAACATGTCACCTCTTACACATGTGCCATTAAAGGGAACGATCTAAAGGATGATGAGATCGAATCTGTATTATTGAAAAAATTTGGTGAAGCCCTGTCGAAGGGGGCAATGATATGGTATCATAATTTACCATCTAACTCTATCGACTCTTTTTCTATGCTTGCAGATTATTTCGTAAAAGCACACATCGGGGCCATAAAAGTCGAGACTCGGAAGTCGGACCTATTCAAGGTAAGACAAAAGGATAACGAGATGTTAAGAGAATTTGTATCTCGTTTTCAAATGGAGCGAATGGATCTACCACCAGGCACAGACGATTGGGCTGTTCAAGCTTTCACTCAAGGTCTAAACGAACGAAGCTCGATGGCTTCACGGCAGTTGAAGCATAACCTAATCTAATACCCATTTATTACTTGGGCAGATGTGCACAATAAGGTATCAATCTAAAATAAGGGTTAAAGACGACCAGTTGGGTTCTGGGTCCGTTTTTAAAAGGGATATCGACCGAGAACCAAGGACAAACAAGGATCGATACCGGCCGTATAAGGAAGATCGTAGGAGTAGCAAACTTTCACGTAACCCCGTATGAGGCTAAAAGAGAAATGATCAAAGCCAAGGGTCTCGGGGGCTGATGAACAAAAATGGGTTCGATAGGCATACCGCACCTAAGAAAGCACCACGATTATCGGAGTATAACTTCAGTATCGATGCATCCGCCATCGTGTCGGCTATCGGACACATCAAAGACACTAAATGGACTCGACCCATCCAGACAGATCCTGCCCAGAGGAACCCCAATCAAATATGCGAATATCATTGCACCCATGGACACAGAACGGAAGATTGCAGGCAATTAAGAGATGAGGTAGCTCGGTTATTCAATAAAGGGCACCTTCGAGAATTTTTAAGTGACACGGCCAAAACCCATTTCAAAAATAGGGATTTAGGTAGGCAAAATGAACAGGAAGAACCACAACACATCATCTACATGATCATTGATGGCATCGATACCCCTCAAGGTCCTGTGCTTAAACGCACTAAGACATCGGTTATGAGAAAGAAGCGACCTCAAACTCAGGATTACGCACCCATAGGAATCCTGTCCTTTAATGATGAAGATGCAGAAGGAGTCATGTAACCTCACAACGATGCATTGGTAATATTCGTGCTTATGAATTAAACTAAAGTTAAGCGTGTGTTAATTGATCCAGGTAGCTCGACCAACATTATTAGATCAAAGGTCGTAGAACAGCTCGGTCTACAGGACCAGGTCGTACCCCTAACCCTGATTCTAAACAGATTCAATATGGCATGTGAAACTACCAAAGACGAGATAATCTTGCCGATAAACGTGGCCGGGACTATCTAAGAAACGAAGTTCCACATAGTCGAAGGCGATATGAGGTACACCGCCCTTTTTGGAAGGTCGTGGATCCACAATATGAAAGCTGTACCTTCGACCCTCCACCAGGTTATTAAATTCCCAACATCGGAGGGAATCAAAACAGTGTACGGAGAACAACCGGCCGCAAGAGAAATGTTTGCCGTCGAAGAAGAAATTTCGATTTCCTCGCCTTCATCAACAAAGGGGTCGGATTCGAAGGGGGAACGTGATGCCAAATAGCAATCATAGATGTAAGCATCTAATTTTTTACCATGCTAGCATATTTTCTCACTCATCTCACCAATACCTCACTTCTCATTCCATCTTTCCCGCTCCCATCTTTTCATGCGTGTCTCCACCCCACTTTCCTTTGTCCCCCCACATTTTGTCCCCACTCTACTTTCCCTTGTCCCTCATGCTTGTATCCACTCACAACCCCCCACATGTCTCCTCCTTCATAAGAAGATCAGCCTTGTTTCCACACAAAAAGGACCCCGCTGTAAAGACCACCTAAAACCATCACTGTCCAGCCCTAAAACCCAGCAAAGAATAGCCCAAAAATGAGCTCAAATCCCTCACCAAAACGCAACAAAGAAATCCGAAAAAACCAGCTTCTAACATCACTAAAAGAGCTGCAACTTCAGTTCCATTTTCAGCCCATGAACTCCAAGTTTTAACCACTAAAAACGAGCAGAAATAACTCCAAATTCCAACTCTAAAACACCCCCAAGAATACCCCCAAACCCAACCCAAAATGCCACCCAAACCAGCCCTAAACACTGTCTGCAAGATAGCTCCAAAGAGCAACCAAATCAGCTGCGAAATTGCTAAAATACCAGTCCAAAAAACCCAGAAAATCCATCCCAAAATCTGCACCAAAAACCCGACTAAACACCGTCCAAAACTAGCCACAAACATCCATCGAAATGAACCACCCGAACTAGTTGTCCAAAGCTAGTCGAGTCGGTATAATTTTCGTCTAGATCTTGGTTTCAGGTCGTCGTCGAGGTTATGGTCGATTGGCTCTGTTGCATTTGAAGGTCCCTGTTTTCTCTTGCTTCGGTCAAATTGTAGTTGCCAATTTTCTTGTATTTTGGCATCGATAGAGATTCTTCAATGTAAAGGAAGTTTCAAGCAACAAGGTCCGTTCTTTACACTTATGTTATCTCAATTTGGTCTTGCTAGCATAGTAAAAGATTCTGATTATTTGTTGCTCTTCTGTGTTGTTTTGTCTTTAGTAGTAGTCTTAATTAGCTAGTCTTTTGTCTTATGCCATGACTTGATCTGTGAGATTCATGCTTAGCTCATTATTTACAATTTAATATTTGTTGTATGTTGATTTGCTATCTCCCCTCATTATAGTTAATACATTATCATCATATTGGATTAAAGAAGCTTTGTTTGAGCTCATTGGAACTTTAGGACAGTTAATCATGTCGGGCTTTGTAAATTCACGGGTTTATGGTAATTGATGTAATTTTGGGCTTTAGTTTATTCTTACATTTAAATATTCGGGACATTAACACTTGGTTTGAGATAAGTGATTTGGCTTATTTTACGTAACAAATAATTGCTTAAATAGCTCCAATAATAACTCTCGAGCCTCACAACAATCTCAAAGGTAGGAAAACAACAAATTATGAATATAATTAATATGTTTTAGGCGCGTTATTAATTAATCAATCATCGTGATTATGTATACGTTCGCGTGACATGACCATGATTCCCAAACTAAAATCAAAGTATGCGTTCGCGCAACTTTGAGCGAAACAACCTTAATAAATAATGTGCTATTAATCGTACAAGTACGCGTGGCATGATTTTAACACACTAAATAAACCGGAGTCACACACACATGGTTCGTTTCAAGATAATTTTCATAAATCTAATCAAGCAATAAAAGCGTACATAGATAAAACATGGAAACTAATAAATCAGAGTTTATCCAAAATTAATTCAAGCCAAGTTGTAGTCAATAAAGCGACCGTGCTAGAACCACGGGACTCGAGAAATGCCTTACAACTTCTCCCCGGTCAACAGAATTTCTTACCCGGACTTTATTTTTGCAGACCAATAATAAAAGAGTCAAATCTTCCTTTTATTAGGGATTCAAATAAAAGGTGACTTGGAACACCCAAAAGATCAATTCCAAGTGGCGACTCTGTAAATAAAATAATCCCTACTCAAATTTGTCACTTTAATTGGAAAAACTCTTTAACCCACAACAATCCACGTAACACATTATCTTTGGGGGGTAAAAAGGGGTGTGACAGCTATGGCGACTCTGCTGGGGAGACCCCAAGAATTCGAGCTTGTACATTGACTTTGTTTGGCTATATTAATTTTTGTATATATTGTGATTTATTTGGGCCTAATGTGTTACTTGTCCACTTTTATCCGTTTTGATATTGTTGAACTGTACATATAAATTGTATCCTCTCGCACCCCTCTGAGTCTTCTTATAGTTAGTTATGTTGTGTTTGCCTACCAGCATCACAAAATTTCTGTCTTGAGATAAAGTCAGTTAGTCTACCAGCTTCTGGTGAAGGATTTAGTCACACATACTTAGGCGGGAGAGCCGTTAGCTAGCCAGTGTTGTTCTACTACTGGTGACGCTTGATGCTCCTCGGCTCGGGTTGTCCGCTCGGGTAAGCCAGGTCTAGATACCATCTCCTTTAGAATTTGAAAACTTAGAAGAACAAGCCACAAGCAATGAATATCCCTAGTAGGCTACGCTTTATTTATATCATGTGCATTGGACTTAGTGAAACTCGGCACAGAGGTTGGGCCTGTCTAGGACATGTACCAATTTTTTAGACCAGCATGTTCATATTTCTGTGCTATATGTAACATTACTTGGTGGGCTTTACTCAAATGTTGACCGGCTTTAGAATAGATTGATTGAACAGAGGAGAGAGAAAGAGAACATTTCCTCCACGTTTTCATAAAGTTCCCATTTTTAAAAAAAACAATATTTTGAAGGGTTATAATGGGTAAAATCATAATTTTCAAAATGTTTTTCTTTATTAATTTTGACCGAACTACGCGGGTCTGATTCTCACCGGATGTGAGATACGTAGGCAAACCTCATCGGTTCCGGCCCCCTATTTTCAAAAATTCAAAAAAATATTTTTTCTTTAATTCCTTCTTTAGAAGTTTTTATTTGATGTCAAATCCAAAAATCCAAAAATATTTTCTTCTTTAAAAAAAAAGTCTTTCTCCCAAAAAAAAAAAAAATCAAAATCAAAAAAACTATTTGGTGACTTTTTAAATTTACAAAAAAAATGAAAATTCAAAATATTTTCTTTATTTTTTTAAAAAAGATCTTTCTTTCGAAGATTCCAAAAAAAAAAAGCAAAACAAAAAAAATCTTTGTTTAGAAGTTTTCTTAAAAAAAATACAAAATAAAGAAAAATCTAAAATATTTTCCTTGTTAGGAGCTTTTGTAATCTGTTTTGTATATGAAAAACAATAAAGGAAAAAAAAGTTAGTTTAGTTACTTTATTCCTAATCTTCATGCGGCGTCATGATACGTAGGCAATCCCCCATCGGATTCGATCAAAGTCATAAACAAATTGATTGAAAAAATAATCGAAAAAAATTGAGTAAAAAAGAAAGAAAAGAGTGACAAAAAATAATAGAGAAAAACAAAGAGCGAAAAACAACAAAAAGAGAAGAAAAAAATCAAGATATGAAAAACAAATCAAAAAAAAAAAGAAAAAAAGGAAAAAAGAAGAAGAAGAGAGAGAGCCTCCCGAGATGGATTACCCCTGTTGGTGAATCATACTCGAACTTGTTCCAAAAGCTAGTCAGGCTAGGTTTACTGTGGCCAGTAGCCCCGAACCGGCCAAACCCTGAGTCCCATTCGCACCAGGCTAATGCTAGATGTGAATACCACTCTGGAGCAGTGAGACATGATACAGAAGACTGTTAGACTCTTAAGAGAGCAGTGGAAGACCTCATCAAGGTCAAGGAAATAGTGCTTAGGGATGAAGAGACCCCTAATATGATGAACAATTCTCTGCCTACTCACACCAATGGGCCAGTAATCGGAATGATATGTGAAGATGAGGAATTTGATCTGGCACTAAAGGTCATTGCAGCCATTGCCGAGACAGAAGAGAAACCTAAAAACGGGCGCCAAACCTGAAAAGTTCTCTGTCATATGGGAGTCTCGGTAGCCGGTCTTGCTATCTTTTTTGCGTCCAAATTATTCCAGGATTTAATCCGAATAGTTTACTTCACTACTTTGCTTTCTGATGTAAACCCTTCTATCTTTAAAACTTTTTTAAAAAAATCAAATGAAATTAATATTTCATTGTCGGGGAATGTTTCTTTTCTTAATCTTGTCACTTTTCTTATTCTCTTTTTAGTTCTGTTAATGCAGATTTTAATGACATGACATGCTTGCGGATTTCATGCCCAGATCCTAAAACGTTGTCAGACCCCGAAATAATAGATCAAGAAACAAAATATTTTAAAGACAAGGCTTGTAAGAAAATAAATAGAAAATTGGAACGAAGTTGAGATTCCCTCTCTTCGGATCATTGTTGAAGCCGGGAGTGAGGATAAAGATTGGGGCAAGAACCAATTAAAATAAGTGATACTGATGGATGAAAAATGATTGGCCGCAATTTGCCACGGGCAGTTGTACCAACAAAGAATGGTCCGTGTCTACAACAAGAAAGTGCGGCCCAATAAATTTAAAATAGTACAACTCATTTTGAGACGTATCCTCCCAACTCATGAAGAAGCTAAAGGAAAATTGGCTCTAAATTGGAAAGGTACATACATTGTAATGAGAGTACTGCAAAAGAGAGCATTGTACCTGGGAAGTAACGAAGAAAGTGTCCCTGAAACAATCGTCAGTGCGGATGCACTCAAAAGGTACTATGTTTGACCCTCTATATAGCATTAATGTTCTCTGATTGGGATGATAAAGGCTTTCATTCTCGCTATCCAAACACCATCAACACTTTGCTAACCCTTTTGAGCCGGTTACCTTTCTTTGATTACCCTCTTTGGAACCTGAAGATGTTATTTTAAAAAAAAAAGAAACAGGAAAAAAAAACAAATAATAATAAAAAATAAAAGAAAAAAATGAAAAAAAATAAAAATCAAACAAGTTCATGTTAATCGAACTATGTTCGACTAGATTCGGAAAGGATACGTAGCAGCCTCTCTTTGGGGTTCAGTCACACCAAAATAAAAATCTACATTCCCCCAAAAGTTGAAACTGGGGCAGGTGTTATAATGGTTCGGCAATGGTTTCGCCTGAGAGGTTCCAAAGTTGTAATTCAATCCAAATCCTTTTTACCTAAATCCTTTTCAAGTCCTTCCGATCAATCAACGAGAATGTTCAAGAATTGGAGGATACAATCACTTGGATCTAATGCCGCCAAAATGAGAGAAGAGAGTCTTATTGGTGAAAACCCTCACGGGCACCATAGGGCGATGACAAGCAAAGAAAATGAAAATGAGAGAGTCTTGTTAGTGAAAACCCGCAAAGGGCACTATAAGGCGATGGTGAGAATAGAAATGAGAGAGTTTAGCTGGTGAAAACCCGCAAAGGGCACTACTAATCGAAAAGAGGATCTTCACAGCCATTGGTATTGACAATCCTGAGCAAGGTTTCTAGGTTTCGAGGCAAAAGTTGTGATGAATTTCTAAGAGTTGGACGGTTTACACAGATCAGACATCAAGTCCAAAAGGCATGTCATCTTCATTGAAGTCCGCATATACTCCAGATAAGTCATTCTTTCCTTCCCCGAAAGGGATACCTCTTGTCTAAATTCATTGTCCATTCCATTGTTTGTTTTTCTTTGAATCCATTTTGGTCTAACTCTGTTCCAAACCTAAGGCAAAGAAGGGATAGCAAGACTGATTTACAGGGCTTTCGTTTGATACAAGCTAATATGAAAAAAGGGCACCCAGACTCGGCAGCGACATCAAGTCGACCCCGACTGGCCATGGCGGCTGATGTTTAGAAATCAAAAACTCTTATAAGGGTGAAATCAAATTGAAAGTGCCTACAAGGCAAAATGAAGTTGAATAGGTTAAGTCCCAAGTGGCTAACTGTTTTGGCAAAGTTTGAAAAGCTAAAGGTTCCCCAATTCTCAGAAATTGAAAGTTTAGGAGGAAAGAAGTCGAAAGTGAAATTCCACAAAGGCAAAACAAAGTTGAAAAGGTTAAGTCCCACGCGACCAACCGTCATGTAAAAGTTTAAAAAGTCAAAGGCTCTCTGGGGCCAGACATGCTAGTGGTATTCAAGAAACATCTAGTGGCAGGTTGAAATCATCATCAAAAGAAGATGCGCACAAAGCCAAGCTTCCAAAGACATCAAGGCCACAAACTTACCACTATTTTCAAAACTCACAATTGTTTTTGTTTACAGCATGAACAAAACAGTGCAGAATGGTGATTTCTAAAGGACGAATGTCACCAAAGGTAAGTTTCCTCAAAATCTCCACTTTCCTTTACTTTTAGCATGCATAACTATTGTTCATACCTCTCATTTTCGTAGTTTAACCCATGTAGAACCTTTTCGCTTAGGGGGATTTAGCTTATAGTTCCGGGTAGAAGCACTCTTCGCCCAGACTTGTTTTTCGTAGCTTAACCCAGGTAGAACATTTTCGCCTAGGGGGATCCACCTAATATTTTCGGGTAGAAGTACTTTTCGCCCAGGCTGTTTTACGTAGCTTAACCTAGGTAGAACCTTTTCGCCTAGGGGGATTCAGCTCATAGTTCCGGGTAGAAGCACTCTTCGCCCAGACTTGTTTTTCGTAGCTTAACCCAGGTAGAACATTTTCGCCTAGGGGGATCCACCTAATATTTTCGGGTAGAAGTACTTTTCGCCCAGGCTGTTTTACGTAGCTTAACCTAGGTAGAACCTTTTCGCCTAGGGGGATTCAGCTCATAGTTCCGGGTAGAAGCACTCTTCGCCCAGACTTGTTTTTCGTAGCTTAACCCAGGTAGAACATTTTCGCCTAGGGGGATCCAGCTAATATTTTCGGGTAGAAGTACTTTTCGCCCAGGCTGTTTTACGTAGCTTAACCCAGATAGAACTTTTTTGCCTTGGGGGATTCAGCTCATAGTTCTGGGTAGAAGCACTATTCGCCCAGGCTTGTTTTTCGTAGCTTAACCCAGGTAGAACTTTTTCGCCTAAGGGGATCCAGCTCATAGTTTCCGGGTAGAAGTACTCTTCGCCTAGGCTTGTTTTCTGTATCTTAACCTAGGTAGAACCTTTTTCACCTAGGGGGATCCAACTCATAGTTCCGGGTAGAAGTACTCTTCGCTCATGCTGTTTTACGTAGCTTAACCCAGATAGAACTTTTTCGCCTAGGGGGATCCAGCTCATAGTTCCGGGTAGAAGTACTCTTCGCTCATGCTGTTTTACGTAGCTTAACCCAGATAGAACTTTTTCGCCTAGGGGGATCCAGCTCATAGTTCCGGGTAGAAGTACTCTTCGCTCATGCTGTTTTACGTAGCTTAACCCAGATAGAACTTTTTCGCCTAGGGGGATCCAGCTCATAGTTCCGGGTAGAAGTACTCTTCGCTCATGCTGTTTTACGTAGCTTAACCCAGATAGAACTTTTTCGCCTAGGGGGATCCAGCTCATAGTTCCGGGTAGAAGTACTTTTCACCCAGGGTATCTTTCGTATCTTAACCCAGGTAGAACATTTTCGCCTAAGGGGGATCCAGCTCATAGTTCCAGGTAGAAATACTCTTCGCCCAGGTTGTTTTACGTAGCTTAACCCAGGTAGAACATTTTCACTAAGGGGGAACTAGCTCATAGTTCCGGGTAGAAGTACTCTTCACTCAGGTTGTTTTACGTAGCTTAACCCAGGTTGAACCTTTTTTGCATAGGGGGATCCAGCTCATAGTTCCGGGTAGAAGTTATTTTCGCCCAGGTTGTTTTAGGTAGCTTAACCCAGGTATAACATTTTCGCCTAGGCGGTCCAGCTCATATTTCCGGGTAGAAGTACTATTCGCCCAAGATTGATTTTTATAGCTTAACCCAGGTAGAACCTTTTAGCCTAGGGGGATCCAGCTCATAGTTCCGGGTAGAAATACTCTTCGCTCAGGTTGTTTTACGTAGTTTAACCCAGGTAGAACATTTTTGCCTAGGGGAATCTAGCTAATATTTCCGGGTAGAAGTACTTTTTGCCCAGGTTGTTTTACGTAGCTTAACCCAGGTAGAACCTTTTCGCCTAGGGGGATTCAGCTCATAGTTCCGGGTGGAAGCACTCTTCGCCCACACTTGTTTTTCGTAGCTTAACCTTGGTAGAACATTTTCGCCTAGGGGGGTCCAGCTAATATTTTCGAGTAGAAGTACTTTTCGCCCACGCTATTTTACATAGCATAACCCAGATAGAACTTTTTCGCCTAGGGGGATCCAGCTCATATTTCCGGGTAGAAGTACTATTCGCCCAGGATTGGTTTTTGTATCTTAACCCAGGTAGAATCTTTTAGCCTAGGGGGATCCAGCTCATAGTTCCGGGTAGAAATACTCTTCGCTCAGGTTGTTTTACGTTGTTTAACCAAGGTAGAACATTTTCGCCTAGGGGGATCTAGCTAATATTTCCGGGTAGAAGTACTTTTCGCCCAGATTGTTTTACGTAGCTTAACCCAGGTAGAACCTTTTTGCCTAGGGGGATTCAGCTCATAGTTCCGGGTAGAAGCACTCTTCACCCAGACTTATATTTTGTAGCTTAACCCAGGTAGAACATTTTCGTCTAGGGGGATCCAGCTAATATTTCCGGGTAGAAGTACTTTTCGCCCATGCTGGTTTACGTAGCTTAACCCAGATAGAACTTTTTCGCCTAGGGGGATTCAGCTCAAAGTTCCGGGTAGAAGCACTCTTCGTCCAGGCTTGTTTTTCGTAGCTTAACCCAGGTAGAGCTTTTTCGCCTAGGGGGATCCAGCTCATAGTTTTCGGGCAGAAGTACTCTTCGCCTAGGCTTGTTTTCTGTAGCTTAACCTTGGTAGAACCTTTTTCGCCTAGGGGGATCCAGCTCATAGTTCCGGGTAGAAGTACTCTTCGCTCATGCTGTTTTACGTAGCTTAACCCATGTATATCTTTTCGCCTTGGGTGATCCAGCTCAAAGTTCCGGGTAGAATTACTCTTCGCCCATGCTGTTTTACGTAGCTTAATCCAGGTAGAACCTTTTCACCTAGGTGGATCCAGCTCATAGTTCCGGGTAGAAGTACTCTTCGCCCAGGTTGTTTTACGTAGTTTAACCCAAGTAGAACATTTTCGCCTAGGTGGATCCAGCTCATAGTTCCGGGTAGAAGTACTCTTCGCCCAGGTTGTTTTACGTAGTTTAACCCAAGTAGAACATTTTCGCCTAGGTGGATCCAGCTCATAGTTCCGGGTAGAAGTACTCTTCGCCCAGGTTGTTTTACGTAGCTTAACCCAGGTAGAACATTTTCACCTAGGGGATCCAGCTCATAGTTCCGGGTAGAAGTACTCTTCGCCCAGGTTGTTTTACGCAGCTTAATCCAGGTAGAACTGTTTCTCCTTGGGGGATCCAGCTCATAGTTCCAGGTAGAAGTACTCTTCGCCCAGGCTTGCTTTTCGTAGCTTAACCCAAGTAGAACCTTTTCACTTTGGGGGATCCAACTCATATTTACGGGTAAAACATTTTCGCCTAGGGGATCTAGCTCATATTTTCGGATAGAAGTACTCTTCACCGAGGTTTGCTTTTCATAGTTTAACCGAGGTAGAACCTTTTCGCCAAGGGGATTCAGCATTTTTTCATTAATACAGGGTACCAACCCCTGGTTACATTTCCTTTTTATTAATACAGGGCACCAACCCCTGGTTACATTTTGTTTTAGTAATACAGGGCACCATCCCCTGGTTACATTTCTTTTTAGTAATACAGGGCACCAACCCCTGGTTTGATTTCCTTTTTAGTAATACATGGCACCATCCCCTGGTTATATTTCCTTTTAGTAATATAGGGCGACAACCCCTAGTTACATTTCCTTTTCAGTAATACAGGGCGTCAACCCCTGGTTACATTTCCTTTTCAGTAATATAGGGCGCCAACCCTCATTATATTTGCTTTTCAGTAATAAAGGGCGCCAACCCCTGGTTACATTTCTTTTTAGTTATACATGGCACCATTCCCTGGTTACATTTTCTTTTAGTAATATAGTGCGCCAACCCCTGGTTACATTTCTTTTTCAGTAATACAAGGCGCCAACCCCAGGTTACATTTCCTTTTAAGTAATACAGGGCACCATCCCCTGGTTACATTTCCTGTTAGTAATACAGGGCGCCAACCCCTGGTTACATTTCCTTTTCATCCCTGGTTACATTTCCTTTTCAGTAATACATGGCGCCAACCCCTGGTTACATTTCCTTTTCAATAATACATGGCGCCAACCCCTCGTTACATTTCCTTTTCAGTAATATAGGGCGCCAACCCCTGGTTACATTTCCTTTCAGTAATACAGGGCACTAACCCCTGGTTACATTTCCTTTTTCAGTAATACAGGGCGCCAACCCCTGGTTACATTTCCTTTTCAGTAATACAGGGCGTCAACCCCTGGTTACATTTCCTTTTCACTAATACAGGGTACCAACCCCTAGTTACATTTCCTTTTCGGTAATACAGGGTGTCAACCCCTAGTTATATTTCCTTCTCAGTAATACTAGGTACACCAATCCCCTGATTATATTTCCTGACCAGTATAGGGTACACAAATCCCTATATGTATTCTCCAACATAGGGTACACCACTCCTTATTTGATTTGATCTTAAATGCATGATACACCACTCCCTGATATCATTGCTAATATAGGGTATCACATTCCCTGGCCATATTTTCCCAACATAAGGTACACCAATCCTTAGTTGAGACATTCTTTCGGGACAATAAAGGAATATTATCCAAAAACAAAAATCATCATGACCTTTTCATGGTATACCATTCCCGATCTTTTATTGCTTTTAATAAAGAAGTAGTTTAGAATTTTGTTACAATAACTCACGAAATTTTTCTGCTGAAAACTGGGGCAGAAAAATTTCGTTTGTTTGTTTGTTGTGGTGTCTGAGCAGGTTTTACCTCGAGGCACATGGTTCAACATGAACAAAAGAACAAGTCTCAATCCAAAATAAATGAATAAAAAGAGAGAGAAGTGAATCCCAATGAAGAAGCAGATGGAAAGGATATGGACTGCTCAAGACGACTGAAGTCACGAGCATTGCATTTCTCATTTTGATTAGAAGAAGTCGTAGAAGAATGAACTAGCACCTTCATCTAGCAAGCATCAAGGTTCAGACCAGAGTCTGCATGAAGAACCAGTCAAGACTCAAATCAAGTTTTAGAAGACTTATAGATAGGAATCTTGTAACTCATAGCTGATAGGCTTGTTTAGTTTCTTTTGATTTTGATGTAATAACTGTACTACAGACCGGAGCCTCGACGGAACCTCACTCGACTCTCCAACTCAGCATTCCATCCTTTTCCTTGAACTACACGCGGCGTAATTTTCTTATAACCCGGGATATATGGGTTGTCTATAACCAAGACTCGGTCGCACTCTTTTCTCTTATCTCTTCCCTTTTGAATGATGGTATAGCCAAAAATTAGTCATATCGCTCATCTTTTATTTGCCTAAAAACTCTTTGTGTTTCTAAGCAAAGAGGGGCATGATGTGAGCACCTAATTTTTTACCATGCTTGAATTGTTTCTCACTCATCTCACCAATACCTCACTTCTCATTCCATCTTTTCCGCTCCCAACTTTCCACGCGTGTCCCCACCCCACTTTCCTTTGTCCCCCCACACTTTGTCCTCACTCCACCCCTTGTCCCCCATGCTTGTCCCCACTCACAACCCCCAACATGTCTCCTCCTTCATAAGAATATCAACCTTGTTTCCACACAAAAAGGACCCCGCTGTAAAGATCACCTAAAACCATCACTGTCCAGCACTAAAACTCAGCAAAGAATAGCCCAAAAATGAGCTCAAATCCCTCACCAAAACGCAACAAAGAAATCCGGAAAAACCAGCTTCTAACATCACTAAAAGATCTGCAACTTCAGTTCCATTTTCAGCCCATGAACTCCAAGTTTTAACCACTAAAAACGAGCAGCAATAATTCTAAATTCCAACTCTAAAACACCCCCAAGAATACCCCAAAACCCAACCCAAAACGCCACCCAAACCAGCCCCAAAAACTGTCTGCAAGATAGCTCCAAAGAGCAGCCAAATCAGCTGCGAAATTGCTAAAATACCAGTCCAAAAAACCCAGAAAATCTATCCCAAAATCTGCACCAAAACCTCGACTAAACACCGTCCAAAACCAGCCACAAGCATCCATCGAAATGACCCACCCGAACTAGTTGTCCAAAGCTAATCGAGTCGGTATAATTTTCGTCTAGATCTTGGTTTCAGGTCGTCGTCGAGGTTATGGTCGATTGGCTCTGTTGCATTTGAAGGTCCCTGTTTTCTCTTGCTTCGGTCAAATTGTAGTTGCCAATTTCCTTGTATTTTGGCATCGATTGAGATTCTTCAATGTAAAGGAAGTTTCAAGCAACAAGGTCCATTCTTTACACTTATGTTATCTCAATTTGGTCTTGCTAGCATAGTAAAAGATTCTGATTATTTGTTGCTCTTCTGTGTTGTTTTGTCTTTAGTAGTAGTCTTAATTAGCTAGTCTTTTGTCTTATGCCATGACTTGATCTGTGAGATTCATGCTTAGCTCATTATTTACAATTTAATATTTGTTGATGTTGATTTTCTATCTCCCCTCATTATAGTTAATACATTATCATCATGTTGGATTAAAGAAGCTTTGTTTGAATTCATTGGAACTTTAGGACAGTTAATCATGTTGGGCTTTGTAAATTCACGGGTTTATGGTAATTGATGTAATTTTGGGCTTTAGTTTATTCTTACATTTTAATATTTGGGACATTAACACTTGGTTTGAGATAAGTGATTTGGCTTATTTTACGTAACAAATAATTGCTTAAATAGCTCCAATAATAACTCTCGAGCCTCACAACAATCTCAAAGGTAGGAAAACAACAAATTATGAATATAATTAATATGTTTTAGGCGCGTTATTAATTAATCAATCATCGTGATTATGTATATGTTCGCGTGACATGACCATGATTCCCAAACTAAAATCGAAGTATGCGTTCGCGCAACTTTGAGCGAAACAACCTTAATAAATAATGTGCTATTAATCGTACAAGTACGCGTGACATGATTTTAACACACTAAATAAATCGGATTCACACACATATGGTTCGTTTCAAGATAATTTTCATAAATCTAATCAAGCAATAAAAGCGTACATAGATAAAACATGGAAACCAATAAATCAGAGTTTATCCAAAATTAATTCAAGCCAAGTTGTAGTCAATAAAGCGACCGTGCTAGAACCACGGGACTCGGGGAATGCCTTACACTTTCTCCCCGGTCAACAGAATTTCTTACCCGGACTTTATTTTTGCAGACCAATAATAAAAGAGTCAAATCTTCCTTTGATTAGGGATTCAAATAAAAGGTGACTTGAAACACCCAAAAAATCAATTCCAAGTGGCGACTTTGTAAATAAAATAATCCCTACTCAAATTTGTCACTTTAATTGAAAAAACTCTTTAACCCACAACAATCCACATAACACATTATCTTTGGGGGGGTAAAAAGGGGTGTGACAACAGACGGCAGCTTCGACCCAACTAGAAGATCAGAAGATTGACGAAGATAATGAGCAAGGGACCCCTCGATCCTTCGTGGTCCTCGATGATTCCAGGGCTACCCAATCAACAGTTGAAGAACTGAAGCAAGTCGAACTAATCGAATATCTGCCAGAACGAAAGGTATACTTTGGAACGGGATTAACCCCCGAACTCAGGAAAAAAGCTCATTCAATTTCTTATTGATAACATAGATTGTTTTGCTTGGTCCCATTTAGACATAACAGGGATCCCACCGGTTATAACGACACATCGGCTAAGCCTGAACCCTAGGTTCAAACCAATAAAGCAAAATAGAAAACCCCAGTCCAAGGTAAATTACACATTCATAAAGGATACAGTAACTAAACTTCTCAAAATAGGGTCCATTCGGGAGGTGAAATATCCCAAATGGTTAGCCAATGTAGTTATAGTCCCTAACAAGGGGAGCAAACTTAGAATGTGTGTAGATTACAAAGATTTAAACAAGGCGTGCCCCAAAGATTCTTTTCCGCTGCCTAACATCGATCGCATGATCGATGCCACTGCCGGCCATGAGATCCTTACTTTTCTCGATGCCTATTCCGGGTATAATCAAATCCAAATGACCCCGAAGGACCGAGAGAAAACTTCATTTATCACCAAGTATGGAACATATTGTTATAATGTGATGCCCTTCGGGCTAAAAAATGCAGGAGTTACTTACCAACGCCTAGTAAATAAAATGTTCGAGGAACAAATAGGTAAATATGTGGAAGTTTATATTGATGACATGCTAGTTAAGTCCCTGCGCGCAGAAGACCATTTGGCATCATTTTGCAGGAAACGTTCGAGACTTTAAGGAAATACAACATGAAGCTCAACCCCAAGAAATGTGCTTTCGGGGTCGGTTCGGTCAAGTTCCTTGGCTTTATGGTATCGAATCGGGGAATCGAGATCAACCCCGAGAAAATTAAGTCCATCAAAGACATAACCATCGTGGACAGTGTAAAAACCGTGCAGAGGCTAACTGGATGGATATCTGCCTTAGGCAGATTCATTTCGAGGTAATCGGATCGAAGCCACAAATATTTCTCTTTACTCAAAAAGAAGAACAATTTCGCCTGGACCCCGAAATGCCAACAGGCATTAGAGGAATTGAAGCGATACCTATCGAGCCCACCACTGCTTCATACTCCAAAGGCGTATGAGAAACATTACTTGTATTTGGAAGTATCAAAAATCACGGTAAATGGTGTCCTAGTTCGAGAAGAGCAAGGTACGCAATTTTCCGTTTATAAAGTAAGTCGAACCTTAGGGAAAGCAGAAACTAGATATCCACACTTTGGAAAAATTGGCACTTGCACTGATAAGCGCCTCTAGAAAGTTAAGACCATACTTTCAATGTCACCCCATATGCGTATAAACCACTTACCCACTTCGTAATATTTTATACAAACCCGAACTATCGGGCTGATTGGCCAAATGGGCCATCAAACTCAGTGGGTACGATATCGAATATCAACCTCGGACGACCATCAAGTCTCAAATTTTAGCGGATTTCGTGGCCGATTTCACGCCAACCCTCGTACTCGAAGTTGAAAAGGAACTCTTGTTAAGATCGGGTACACCATCGGGGGTATAGACCCTCTTCACAGACGGTGCTTCTAATATGAAGGGGTCCGGACTTGGCATCGTTTTGAAACCGCCCACGGGCAGTACTATTAGGCAATCTATCAAAACTTGTAGGTTAACTAATAATGAGGTCGAGTACGAGGCCATGATTGCAGGTCTCGAGCTAGCTAAAAGCCTGGGGGCATAAGTCATTGAAGCCAAGTGTGACTCTTTACTGGTGGTGAACCAAGTAAACAAAACATTCGAAGTTCGAGAGGATAGAATGCAAAGCTATTTGGACAAGCTGCAAGTAACTTTGCACTGTTTCAAGGAATGGACGTTACGGCATGTACCTCGAGAACAAAACAATGAGGTTGATGCACTTGCAAACTTGGGGTCATCGGTCAAGGAAGATAAGATCAGCTCGGGGACTGTCGTTCAACTCTCGAGATCCGTGATCGAGGAAGGTCATGCCGAGGTAAACTCTACAAACTTAACCTGGGATTGGAGGAATAAATATATTGAATACTTGAAGAATGGAAAGCTCACATCGGACCCTAAAGAGTCGAGGACCTTACGCACCAAAGCTGCTCGATTCACATTGGATGAAGATGGAACATTATATAGAAGAACATTTGATGGACCATTGGTAGTGTACTTAGGACAAGGAGGCACCGATTATGTTTTACGAGAGGTCCATGAAGGCACTTGTGGGAACCACTCCGGCGCCGAATCACTAATTCAAAAAATTATTAAAGCAGGATACTACTGGGATAGCATGGAAAACTATACTAAGAAGTTTGTTCGAAAATGTGATAAATGTCAAAAGTTTGCACCGATGATCCATCGGCCCGGAGAACAACTTTATTCAGTCCTATCCTCATGGCCGTTCATGAAATGGGGGATGGATATCGTCGTCCCCCTTCCATCGGTCCCAGGTAAAGCTAAGTTCATTTTATTTATGACTGATTATTTCTTTAAATGGGTTGAAGCACAGGCGTTTGAGAAAGTAAGAGAAATAGAGGTTATAGACTTCATCTGGGATCACATCGTGTGTCGATTTGGGATACCCGCAAAAATAGTATGCGACAATGGTAGGCAATTTATCGGCAGTAAAGTGACAAAATTTCTCGAAGACCATAAAATAAAAAGGATATTGTCAACACCGTATCACCCTAGTAGGAATGGACATGCCGAATCGACGAACAACACTATCATCCAAAACTTGAAGAAAAGGTTGAGCGAAGCTAAAAGGGAAATGGAGAGAAATTCTGCCCGAAGTCCTTTGGGCGTATCGAACAACATCGAAGTCCAGTATAAGGTTGAATCCATTTTCCTTAGTGTATGGCTCCGAAGCCTTAATTCCAGACGAATTCGGAGAACCCAATACATGGTTTCGAAATGCATCGGAGGAATCGAACCACGAGGCTATGAATACTAGCCTCGAATTATTAGATGAAAAACGAGAAGCGACACTTGTTCGAATGGCTGCACAAAAGCAACGAATCGAAAGGTACTACAATAGAAGAACTAACCTTCGCCACTTCAGGGTCGGGAACTTAGTCCTAAGGAAGGTCACCATCAACACTCGAGATCCTAATGAAGGGAAGCCCGACCCGAATTGGGACATATCACTTCTCAAACGATATTATTGTTAAGGTATGACTTCCTCCCTTCTTTCGTCTATATATATTCGACGCTAACTCATTACAGGAGTTCGACCAAAGACATCGAGACCTCAGGTTTTAAAGTACACGTTGCACTCTTTTTCCCTTAGATCAGTTTTTATCCCACCAATTGGGTTCTTCCGGCGAGGTTTTTAACGAGGCAACAATTATGTGCTACCTGAGGACAATCCAATAGTATCCAAGGTTTCTTTGCAATCAACCTCTAATACTGGAGGGCATCACCCTCAGACGATGTATTCTCAAGAATAGTACTTCATGTCAAAGGGCCTCGATAGGGAAGCTTTGTAATAGACCAAACGGTCAAGTGAACCGTGTCCATATAAATTAATCGAGCCCCGATGGAAGAACATGTACACATGTATAAACTATTCAAATAAGCATTCTCCCATCATTTAAACATTATGTGTCTTGAAGAAAATTATCTACTCTACAAACCTCATACTTATGATATTGCGAGAAACGACTCAAGTGCCAAAGTGCAAGTATACACCCGGAGACTACCATCGATGATAGGCATATTCGAGTGTATATTCACAAATTCATAATACCTCAAAGAGGCACCCCTCTATCTATAGGCCAAGGCCACTATTCTCGGTGACTAACATTTCAAACATGTTCGAAAACATTATTGGGAAATAAGCCCAAGAGTCATACCCGAAGGATATGGCCAAACTAAATGCTACGGCCTAAATAATGCGGCTTGGAGACATCTGAGTTCCGCAATAATAATAGGCCTTCAAATTCTCTGAAAAACCGGTTAAAAAAGGATACCCTCGGCAAACAATCAAAAGGGATTCGATAAAATCAGCCCTCAAAAAACCTTAAGAGGTATCAAATTATCTTTAACACAAACGTGCTAAAGCGCAAAAAAGCAAAAGGGTTTCAACCGATATCGGACTTTGTCTATTATGCCGAAAGGGGGAAATAATAGCTGTATTTTAGGGGCCATATGGGCCCAACCTAAAAGAGCCTAAGGGCCAATATATTAGAGTTCGAGACTTTGTTCTCACTCAACTCGGACCTAAGGGTTCCACTAGTCCAAGTTCAAATAAAGTTGACTTGAACTTAGCTCAAGGATCCACCATAAAACCTTAAGGGGTACGTTGCTGCAAGTTCGAAAATTACCCATTATTTGATAAAAAACCTAAGGGTTTATTCTATTCTAAGTTTGAAAAATACTCGAACTTAGTTATAAAAATGGTGTAATCACGGCATCGATCAAACCATCTGAAATCTCGAATATATTATTGAACTCGGGGACTCACCCTTGCATGCCTAAAAAACCTAAGGGTTTTGTTCTAAGTCCGAACTAGTGTTCACTCGATTATAGAGGCTGCAACAACAAAAGTTTCACAAGGCAAAAGCACAAAACACATTTGAACATAAAACTGAGAAGACATTTAAAAGAAGTTTTTCTATTATATATTGACATAAAAGGTTATGTACAAGGGACCGATCAAGGTCTTACAAAAAGGGGAAACCAAATCCTAACTACGGCCGTTTTGACCTCTTCTTCGGGAGCAACTTCTCCTTCAGGACCCTCTTCAGATCCGCCTCGACTGTCTTCTTCATCATCGAAGGAGGCAAGCTTCCTGGCTTCGACCTCAAGCACCTTGGCTCGGGCTATCTCCTCGGAGAGGTCAAAACCTCGAGTATGGATTTTCTCGAGGGTTTCCCTCCTGGATTGACACTTTGACGAGTCGATAATCCATTGCTCTTGGTAAGAAGCATCCCTTAGCTGCATTTAAGAAGCCTCAGTATCGGCCCGATATATGGCAATGGATTTGTCCGCCATGACTTTTGTCTTCTTGATCTCTGCTTTGGCCTCATCAAGCCCGGTTTCGAGCTCCTCGATCCTCTTGGCTTGAGACGAACTTTTCTCTTTAATGCCCTGAAGTTGAACCTCGACCGATGACAATTTGTCCAAGGCAGTTTCTTTTTCCATAGCCAAGCGGTCCATATTCTCCTTCCACCGATCACAATCGGTCTTGACTTGATTGACTTCTCTCTGAAGCAACTCGATCCTTTCAACCTTTTGCTGCAGCTGAGATAGCGAAGTATTACCTTCCACAGTTGGGTCGAGTCTATACTCTATCAAAAGGATGCTCACCTGCTTATCTAGCTCCACTTCTTCCTTACGAGCCTTGTCCAAGTCTGCTTGAAGGTCCTTTATGGTCTCGTCTTTTTGGCCGTAAGGAAGCTTCAGAGCATTCCTCTCCTCCGAGACCTTTCGGAGCTCGGTTTCACACTGGCTGAGGTGAGCTCAAATCTTGGCAAAGGCATACACAAAAAGGGAAAATACAAGTCAGCTTGACGAAGGCCTACACAACAGATTCTTACCCGAGTAACAGACGTTGGGCCTCTTCTAAAAGAATCGAAGTGTCACTGATATCAGAGGCATCATCGACTCCAGTAAAGCAGTCCCAAAAGGGATCCCTGACACTAGAGCCTCCGCCTATATCAGTGGTCTTCAACTCTTTATCTTCCCTTTGCGCCTCCTCAGAAAAAGTGGGAAGAGAAGGCAAGTGACATGCTGTCATGGTGCCGAGCAAGTCGCTCGGGATGCTCTGATCAATCTTCGGGGTCTCAGAACCGGCCCCGTCCGGTGTAGCTGTATATGGTCGAGAAACGATCTCGACCTCTGATAATTCGGTATCCCCACCCGATTTCTTTTCGGAAGCCTCCTCAACACGAGGCTTAATTTTAATAGCCGCCAAGGACTCAGAAGGTTTTGAGACTTCGACGGCTGTCCTAGGTTGGACCGTCAGTGCCGAAGCATTTTCCTCTTCTTCCACTTCTTCGTCTCTCAATTTTTGAACCGAGTCCATCGTGAGAGCGATTATTTTTCTCATCACCCTTCGAGGTTTGGGCTTAGGGTCCTTGAACTGCGATGCGGTTTTTCTCTTCTTGTCTTCCCCCGACTTCGAAACCGGGGACTTGGTTTCTTCTTCGCCACTTGAAGGCCTCAAAATGACATCCTTGGTCATGCCTGTATAAAAGAAAATTAGTGACGAATGAAGTATAAAAGTGTTTCAAAACAAAAAAAAAAGAGATCCTTACCGTGATTCTTGGCCTCCCATCTGCCCTTTGCCAAATCACGCCATGCGCGTTCGGCATAAGTGGAAGTCGAGGCTAACTTTCGAACCCAATCTTTGAGGTCAGGTACTGCTTGACGCATCCAAGGAACAGCTGCATGTCGAAAGGGGATATCAGGTGAAGTCGAAGAAGGTACGAAGAACAAAGTTTAAAAGATCGCTTACGATTGAAGTTCCACTCCTCAGGGAACAGCATCTTCTTTTCCGGGATAATATCACGGGTCCTCACCCGTACAAAATGGCTCATCCAACCCCGATCCTTATCCTCGTCGATTCTCGAGATCAACACCTTCGTTGCCTGGTATTGGAGCCTGATTAGTCCTCGATAGATTCGAGGCCGGTACAACCGCATGAGGTGATTTAGAGTAAACTCTAGCCCCTCAGCCTTGCTAGAGAAGAAGCGCAGTATGATGACTATGCGCCATAGAGAGGGATGGATTTGGCCGAGGGTGACCTGATATGTTTTGCAAAGATCAATAATCACTAGGTCGAGGGGACCCAATGTGAAGGGATAAGTGTAAACACTTAGGAACCCCTCCACATATGCGGTGATGCCCTCTTCGAGGGCACATATTTGCACCATGACCTCGGGACCCCAGTTGCAGTCCCTCTTCACAGCCTCGAGGTGGCTCTTTGTTATCGAGCACATGTACATCGACACATGCTCACATCTGCCCGGGATCGATGAAGGGTTTTCGACCTTGAAGTCGGATCTTAGAGTACATCGGCCGGGAACATACTCGTGGGGAAGCGGCTCCACCGGCGCCTTGCCGCCGGACGACCGGGAAGAGGAGCAAGAAGCTTTATCCTTCTACGGTACGGTCTTTGAAGTTTTCGCCATTTGTATAAGTAAAGAAGAGCGAAGGAAGATAAAAAACTGGTGGTTTCAGTGCTAACGAAGATGGCTCTACAGGCGGTGAAAAGGAGGAGACGAAAAGAGTGAGATGACTTAGAGGTTTGATTAGAGCAAAAGTAAAGTTTGATTCAATGAAAGAGCGGGTATTTATAGGCTTATAGCGATGGTTCGGTGGCGCTAGTGGCCGACCGCTAACTGACACGCATTTAATGCCTTGGTAAACTGAACCGACTGGACAGCTATCACGTACGTCATGATCGGGCTCGAAACAAACGTCAGCTTGTATCCAATCGAGCCGTTGGGAAATCATATCATTTCTCGCCGCATCCTTCCCGAGAAACGTGGGGACTATCTGTATGCGGTCGAAACTGATATCGATCTTCGTACGTCTGATCGAGATGGGATCCGAAGAAGGTACAAACGAGCTTCAATTTTCAGGGACAGGTCAAATACCGAGCTCGAAGTCATTATCGAGCTCGGGTCCGAATCAAATTATGATGAGATGTGATGGAATCGAGCTTCAGGGCCAGAGGTCAACCAATACTGAGCCAAAGTCATTTTCAGACCCCGAGTCGGCATCGATCCCACACCTGCATCGAGCTCCAAATCTGGAAATCGACCAATATCGACCTGTAACGATCCAACCGGTCGTTTTGACTTTTAGAACCCCGTTACCCTAAATAAAACTTCCCGTATGTGATTTAAATGATTTATGACTTGTCGGTATGGTTGGTTCGGGATTTGGAAGTGTTTGGGTTGAAATCGGAACACTTGGTTTCTTAAGTTGATTTTAAAAGGCCAAGTTTGACTTTGGTCAACATTTTGAGCAAACAGATTCGGATCTGTGTTTTAACGATTTTGACAGGTCCGTATCGTGATTTGGGACTTGGGAGTATGCCCGGAATCAAATTCCGAGGTCTCTAGCCTGAGATATGGAATTTTGATGAAAACAATTAAAATGTTTAAGTTCATTTTAAGTTCAAATAGTGACCGAATGTCTAATTATGTGAAAACAACCCCGGAATAGAATTTTGATGATTCCAACATCTCCGTATATTGATTTTGGACTTAGGAGCGCGATCGGAATTTTATTTGGAAGTCCGTAGTGAAATTAGGCTTGAAATGGTTAAAATATGAACTTAAAGTTTGGAAGTTTGACCGGGGAGTTGACTTTTTGATATCGGGGTCGGAATCCAGTTCTAAAAATCTTTACAGCTCCGTTATATCATGTATGACTTGTGTGCACAATTTGAGGTAAATCGGACTTGATTTGATAGGTTCCGGCATCGAATGTAGAAACTGAAAATTCTTAGTTTCTTAAGCTTGAATTGGGGTATAATTCATGGTTTTAGCATTGTTTGATATGATTTAGAGGTTCGACCAAGTTCGTATGATGTTTTAGGATTTGTTGGTATATTTGGTTGAGGTCCCGAGGGCCTCGGGTGAGTTTCAGATGGTTAACGGATCAAAAGTTGGACTTAAAAAGCTGCTGCAATTTTTCCTCTTCTGTTGGGCATTCTGGGCTGTGATCGAGGCCAGATATCGAGCCAGACATCGAGCCCAGGCATCGAGCCCAGATATCGAGCCAGACATCGAGCCCAAGTATCGAGCCAGTGTTGACGAGGCTCAGACTCGAGCTTGTGTATCGAAGCTATGATCGAAGGTCCATCTCGAGGGCCATGATCGAAGGCAAGACTAGAGGGATAGGATCGAGACCCAGGATCGAGGGTCACAATCGAAGGCTCAAGCTCGATGCCATGATCGAGGCTATGATCGAAGGACCGGACTCGATGCCATAATCGAGGCCATGATCCGAGGTCCCGACTCGACCCTGTGATCGAAGCCACGATTGAGGCCTAGCTCGAGGGCCATGATCGAAGCCTCGATCGAGGCCCTGTTCGAGGCCCAGTTCCGAAGTGCTAGGAAATGTTATAAAAAGAGGGTATTCGTCCCATTCGCTATTTTTAACAAATTGGAGCTGGAGCATAGGCGATGTTTGGCAGATTGTTAAGGAAAGACAATTGGAGTAAGTGATTCCAACTTGGATTTGGTCTATATACACAAATATATCATTATTTTCACCATTTAATTAGTGTTTTGAGATTGAAATTTGAAAAAATTTAGAAATCTCATAGAAGCGAATTTTTGAGATTTCGGTATCGATTCGGAGTCGGATTTGAGTGAAACTGGTATGGTTGGACTCGAAATTGAATGGGTTATCGGATTTCATAACTTTCGCCGGATTTATGAGATGTGGGCCCCATGGACGAATATTTAATTAATTTCGGGATTTGTAATAAATATGTAGTATCTTCTTATTGAATTGATTCCTATACTTTTTAGTGATTGTATCGAATTATTTTGGCTAGCTTCGAGCCGAACAAGGTTGAATAATCGTGGATTAAGGCCTTCTAGTGGGTTAAATTGGAGCAAGACGAGGTAAATCTCTTGTCTAATCTTGTGAGGGAGGAATTACCTCATAGGTGATTAAAATTAAATAATTGTTGCTAATTGTGGGGGCTACGTACGCACGAGGTGATGAGAGTCCATGCGTAGGTACTATTAATGCTAAAATCCGGGTAGTTTAGGACTCAAAGCATGCATTACTTGTGCAAATTGTATTATTTGATTAATTAATATTAATTGATATATATGAATATATATATGAATATATTGTGAATTGTTAGATAAAGATATTAAAGGATGAAAACCTCATATGCTTGATTTTCTGTTTAAATTATTAATTGTTAAAAGCAATTATTCTTCCTCCCGAATGTATCTCATAATAAATATACTCTCCTTCCGGAGGTACATATGAAAATGCTCTCCTTTCTTGTGGAGCGGGTCGAACGCCTCGGCAGGATAGATGCATCTATGGATCGCGCCGCACGTCCCTCGGCAGTGTACAC
>AWOL01S0039898.1:0-12485 GCA_000715115.1 Nicotiana otophora
AGGCTCTTACCATAATGAGCTTGGCTTATGTGGATTAGTTTTCTTTGTTATAAACACACATTCGTTTTCCATCGTTATTTGTTAGATTTTCTATAACATGCACATCCCTTTCCCGTTCACCTTTACTTGTCTAAACCCGTTATAACATGTACATCCCTTCCCTTCTCCACCTTTATTTGCTTATATTTGTTATAACATGCACATCCCTTTACCTATTCGCCTTTAGTTGCTCTAACTGCTATTTATTAGCTATATCATGTGTCTCCCACCCCTACTCCCCTGCTTACTTTATTATATTCCCTATGTTCCACATACTAACTTCTTTTTTTGTCTTTCTTTTTACGTCCTTTATGTTTTATCTTAATACCGCGTTTATTTCTTTCACATATCTATCATGCAAATACTTGGCAATGTGTTATTATATTTGCATATAGCATGCTCCACATCATATTCCACTCGTGCCCGATTAATAACATAGCGGAACTTGATGAGTGTCCGCGCTCTTCCAAAATTACCCTATTAAATTGGAAAGGCTTATTTGCAGTAACCTAGTCGATTAGCGGTGCAGTCGACGGTTCCGTGCCTTTCCCTCTCAAGTTGTCCACTTGAGAGTACCAGTCTAGACCCTTCTAGAAACCTCACTCCAATATCAACTGTGCATGCATCATGTCAAACCTAGTATGGGTTAGAACGTTATCCACGTGATAATCCACTAAGATAAGCCTTGTCCAAAGCACGACGGGATTTCCATAATCCCAATGGACACCATCACGTTATGTGCAATACTTAGAGAAAACATGTTGATATGTTGATCATTAATATGTAAATAGTTAGACCTGGAGGGGGAAAGGGCTAACTCTATTTGTTTTGCAGAAAATGAGGAACAAAGTTCTCAGGTTCGGCATGGTTCAAAATATCCCACCTTTGCTGCTTGATTGGTGGAAGAACCTCTCACCTAGTGACCAGAATCATGTGAAAAGCGTTCTCAGAAATTTACCTTCCTTATTGGACATTTGGCCAAATAACGCATTGATTGAGGCCACCACTATGTTTTGGGATGAGAAAAGAGTTGTCTTTCGCTTTGGTAATGTAGAGATGACCCCTCTCTTCGAGGAAATAGGAGGCTTCGCTAGGCTGCCATGGGATAGTCCGGGTTTATTAGTACTAGAAAATTGCGTTCCCCGCGATTTTTTGAAAATGATGGGTTTCAAGTATAATGATCTACTACTCTGTCTGATGGAGTCATACATATCATTTGAATTCCTTTATGAATGTTATGGGCATAGTAAGTCATATTGCCTTCACCGTGATAAACTTGCAATTACTTCTTTGGGTTGGACACACCGCCGAGTTTTTGTGTTCATTGTCTGTTCTTGGGGTTGCTGATATCTCCGATGAAAGGGGAGAGGATCCACACTCGCTTAGCCATGGTCGCTAGGACTCTAATGTAAGGAATTGAAGGACAAACTTGCACTATCATCCCTTGATCTTGGCCAAAATGTATCGAGCTCTAAATTGATGCAAGAAGGGGTATGGGGATTTCGAGGGTTGCAATCTATTGCTACAGGTTTGGTTATTAGAACATTTCCAGAGAGGTGAATATCATCAGGAACTTCTGCGACGACCATTGAATGACTACATAGCCTACCATCATCCAAAGAGAATGACATTTATCCCTGATAGGTTCGCGCAACCTGGAAATGCTGTGAGCTGTTTGCGTTTCTTCAGTAATTTGACTGACGAAAGGGTACATTGGATGTTCGAATGGTTCCCTAGCAGCAAGTTCATCATCTGGTCAAGAGAAACCACTCATTTAGTGTTGACTGGGTTAAGAGGAATCTATCATTATGCTCCTATAAGAGTAATGAGGCAAGCGGGAAGAAAGAAATTTATACCTTGGGTTTCCAACATGGTCCAGTATAAAGCAGACTTTAAAGGGAACATCATTCCGTTCAAGTTCGAGGCACAACATATGTGGAATCAAAAGGTTGTTGTAGAGAAAGACACTATCGAGCCAGATAGGTACCATGCCGTCCATGTATACTTCTACCCATCATGGTTGGTAGATAATATAGCGGGAGATCTCAAGCCAGGGATTAATCTGAAAAATAGGGTTATAGATGAAGCTGATGAAGCACAAGTCAAGTATTGGATGCTGCACAAGAGGGTTTTCTAGTCTGAAGCTAGACATTTGGAACAGCACAAAGTGGATATGGAATGCATCGGCGAATGGAAACAAATTGCTACTAAATCAACATAAAGATTGGAATATTTGGAGCAAGGGTTAATGGAACTTGAGGGGAAGATGAGGAAGAGGCTCTCGAATTGTCAAAATATGAACGGCAATTAGGGAGGGAACCTAGCAAGGGCTTACCTACTATTGGACATGCGCGACCTGGGGAACTTGATTGATGGATCCAAGAAGGCCAAGCATGGAGAAGGTCCCTCTGGGATAAATAGATTAGGAAATGATGTTCTTTACTACTTTTTAGCTTAGTTTTAGATCTCGATTGTATTTAGGAAAATGCCATTAGTAATTTTCTTATTATTGTCGTTCTAGTATGGATCTGATTCATTTTTGCATTATGAAATGACACAATGTTTGGCATCAATTTTCTCCAGGTCTATGTGTCACTTAGGCCTACCTCGGGCACAACAAGGTCCCCCAAATTAGGACGTGAATTTATTTACTAATTCTGCAACACATGTTCAATATCGCAAATATCCTTTCAAGAGCCCTTACTGACTTGGTTACCTTTTTTGTTTTTCTTTTCTTTTGTTTATTCCCATTCCCCAAAGGTTGGTTCGTACATACTGGCATCATCCGCATATCACACTAGATCCAGAGGTCCTCCGCCTATTCCTCCACCAAGTGATCCTAAAGGCAGAAGAAAAGGGAAAGAAAAAATGGACTATTTAAGCGGTATCAGAAAGGACAATGCAGAGAACGTTGAAACCTCGGATGGTCGGAATACTCCAGCACAGAACGAATTAGTCCAACGTCAGGAACAGAATATATTGGAGCTACAAGGGGAACTTGAGCAGGTCCAGAACTTGGCAAACCTTTCCCTCACCCTAAATGTCCCCGACCTTAATCAACAAAGCATAAATGCCCAAAATGCGGTACCTCCCCAAAACACACAAAATCCGGAAAATCCTCCCGCACCACATCAATACGCCACACCTCCTCAGAACCACAACCCTCCACTGATACCTACTCCTCAACAACACCATCACCACCCGACTCAATACCCACAAACAACTACATACCACACCCCTCAGAATGCACCACAACCTACTTCTGACCCGCAAAACTTAAACAATGACCACCATTACGCCCAGATTCTCGGAGCCCACCAAAGTAATCCCATATATGTAGAAACCTTACCCCACACCCCACAACAGACCCTATTTATACCCGAATCCACCGAGAAGGACCTGCTTATCAAGAACAAGGCGGAGGAAGTGAAGAAACTTACTGGCAGAGTTCAACGTGTCGAAGGGGGCAAAGGCATTGAGGGTTTGAATTATAAAGATTTGTGTATTCAGCCAGATGTAGAACTGCCAGAGGGTTACAAACCTCCTAAGTTCAAAATGTTTGATAGAACTGGTGATCCGAAGGTGCACTTGAGAACATATTGTGACAAGCTTGTAGGAGTTGGCAGGGATGAAAGAATCCACATGAAGATGTTCAATAGGAGCCTTACCGGAGATGCCTTATCTTGGTACATAAGTCAGAACCCAAAGAAATAGGTTAATTGGGTGAGCATGGAATCAAATTTCATGGATCGGTTCAGGTTTAACACGGAAAACACACTAGACATTTTCTACATTCAGAATCCCAAAAAGAGACCAACGAAAACTTTCTGCGAGTATGCTACTCGGTGGAGGTCTGAAGCTGCAAAAGTAAGGCCAACACTGGAAGAAGAACAGATGAATAAATTCTTTGTCAGAGCTCAGGATAGGCAATACTATGAAAGACTGATGGTTATTGAAACCCATAAATTTTCTTACATCATCAAATTGGGAGAAAGAATATAAGAAGGGATCAAAAGCGGAATGGTGACAAATTTTGAAGCACTCCAAGCCACAAATAAAGCCTTACAGTAAGGAGGTATCTCCAAGAAGCAAGAAGTAGGTACGAGGATGGTAGCCCAAGGCCCAAAATCGCCTTTTACTTACCAAACACTCCCACCCACATATCAGCCTTCACCTCCTAGATACCAACAACCTACCGCCACTTACCATACATAGAACACCCAACCAGCATACTGCCACTCACCACCAGCCTGCCAAAACTACCAAAACCCTATACCAAGTTTCGACCGCAAACCACCTAGACAATACACCCCAATTGCTGAACCCATAGACCAACTGTAGGAGAGACTGAAGGCTGCCGGTTATATCACTCCCATTCCCGTTGTTGCTATGAAAAATGCTTCCCAGTGAATTAACCCAAATAAGACATGTGCCTATCACTCAGGCATGAAATGTTATACTATTGATGAGTGTCGTACTTTGAAGGATAAGATTTAGACATTAATTAACACCAAAGTCATACAGGCAAAGGAGGCTACACCAAATGTCCGTAGCAATCCTCTCCCATATCACAAGGGTGGAGGGGTGAACGTGATAGAGACCGATGAAGAATGGGACTCAGAGGGGTGAATTGGACTCATTCGAGAAGGGGATAATTCTGAAACATCTCCAGTCACTCTCACACCTATCATGGTACAGACTCAGGCACCAATTGAAGTTCAGTTAGCTGCACCAACTCGATTTGAGGTTGAAGTTACAACGCCCTTCACCGTGATGGTAGCACTTACGCCATCTTATAAGTGTAATGCTATACCATGGGATTATGTTGCGGAAGCAAGAAGGAAAGGAAAGGCAAGAATGGAAGAAACGGGTGCAGCGCAAGGCATGACCAGAACTGGTAGGATTTATAGACCCGAGTATTTGGGAGGAACAAGCAAAGAAGCCACCTCTAAACCGCCTATCATTGAGACTGGCCCAGATGATCTTTGGAGAAAGGTGTAGGCAAGAGAGTATTCTATGGTTGATCATTTGAACAAAACCCCTACTCAAATATCCATTTTATCACTACTGCAAAACTTTGAGGCACATAGGAATGCCCTGATGAAGGTGTTGAATGAAGCCTATGTACCCAACAACATCACTAGTGGAGAGATGGCCAACATGGTAAGCCAAGTGTTGGAAAGCCACAATATCACTTTTCATGAAGATGAGCTACCACCATAAGGACTAAGTCACAACAGGGCACTACATATCACAATGCAGTTTGAGGACAAGTTTATTGCCAAAGTCCTGATAGATGGGGGTTCGAGTCTCAACATATGTCCACTAACTACTTTGAAAAGATTGGGTAAAGGCCTACACGAAATACGAGNGGCATGACCAGAACTGGTAGGATTTATAGACCCGAGTATTTGGGAGGAACAAGCAAAGAAGCCACCTCTAAACCGCCTATCATTGAGACTGGCCCAGATGATCTTTGGAGAAAGGTGTAGGCAAGAGAGTATTCTATGGTTGATCATTTGAACAAAACCCCTACTCAAATATCCATTTTATCACTACTGCAAAACTTTGAGGCACATAGGAATGCCCTGATGAAGGTGTTGAATGAAGCCTATGTACCCAACAACATCACTAGTGGAGAGATGGCCAACATGGTAAGCCAAGTGTTGGAAAGCCACAATATCACTTTTCATGAAGATGAGCTACCACCATAAGGACTAAGTCACAACAGGGCACTACATATCACAATGCAGTTTGAGGACAAGTTTATTGCCAAAGTCCTGATAGATGGGGGTTCGAGTCTCAACATATGTCCACTAACTACTTTGAAACGATTGGGTAAAGGGCTGCACGAAATATGAGGAGGAAGTATGAATGTGAAAGCATTTGATGGGTCTCAAAGGGCCACAATTGGGGAGACCAACCTCGGCCTACAGGTGGGCCCAACATGGTTTGATGTTGAGTTTTAAGTGTTGGACATATCCGCGACCTACACCCTATTGTTGGGACGACCTTGGATACATGTCGCTGGGGCCGTAGCTTCTACGCTACATCAGGTCATGAAGTTTGGGTTGAACCATCAGGAAGTGATCATCCATGGGGACTGAAGTAATCCTATTTACACCAATCAAACTATTCCGGTCATCGAGAATAGAAAGAAGTGGGGTGGAGAACATACCATTGCATCAAGCGCGTCAACGCAATTGAAAAGGACAAATGGTAGAGAAGTAAAATAGAAGGCATATTGGCATGGACAGGGTATAAACCTAGCAGTGGTCTCGGTAAGAATCTCTAGGGGATCACCAAACCGATACAGCTAAAGCGTCACGACACATCTTTTGGGCTTGGCTATGAATACACCTGGTACGGGTATTAGAATTGGTTGCCACCATGGTGTGGTCCTTATTACCCTCTAGAGCAACCAGTACCACATTTGAGCCAGTCATTTCATCAAGCTGACATGATGTGGGAGTTCGAAGAAGATGAAGTTCTAGCCAGCATAAGGAATCTATTTATGGATGATGAAGACATGGATTGCGATGCGATAGTTGAGGAGGAGGAGAAGGAAGGCCTTATTATTCAGACCGTGGAGAAGAGAGCATTCACAAGAACTAGACTGTTGCACCATCAAGGGTCCGTCGAGTTCTTGGGTAGCCTGGCAATTAGCATCATTTATTTTGAAAGCAATTTTATGGGCATCTAAGGCATTTTCAGTATTATGTTTTAAGCATATTTTGTTTTGAAATAATTGCTTAAGTCATCGAGTCGTACTTGTTTGACGTTTTTAAGATTTATCTAATGCATTGTTAATTTAGTATTTATTATTACTCTTTACATTTTTTCTCTACAGCGTTATTATTACCTGTCCTGATGAACCTACGACTGTGACATGTAATGAGACAATGCAACATAAGGATAATGATTCAGAGGATCTGGAAGAGGATATAATACCCGAGCAAATTGTCAGAGAAGTGGAAAACATTGAAAATAAGCCTAAGTCCAATTTGGATGAGACCGAAACAGTTAATTTGGGAGACTCCGAAACAGTCAAGGAAACGTGTATAAGCATTCACCTTTCACAGTTAGAGAAGGAATAGTACGTCTGGTTCATGAAGGAGTGTGAGGATATTTTTGCATGGTCCTATGATGATATGACCGGTTTGAGCACGTCCATAGTGGCTCATAAACTACCTACCAACCCAATGTGTCTTCGTGTAAAGCAGAAGCTCAAAAAGTTCAAACCAGATATGAGTATGAAAATAAAGGAGGAAGTCATCAAGTAGATCAAAGACAAGGTTCTCAGAGTGGTTGAATATCCGATCTGGTTGGCTAACATTGTGCTGGTTCCAAAGCAAGATGGGAAGGTCAGAGTGTGTGTCGACTATAGGGATTTAAACAGAGCATGTCCCAAAGATGATTTCCCTTTTCCTAATATACACATACTGATTGACAACTGTGCCAAGCATGAACTCCAATCCTTTGTGGATTGCTTCGCGGGATATCATCAGATCTGGATGGATGAAGAGGATGCCAAAACTATAGCCTTTATTACACCATGAGGAGTATATTGTTTCCAAATGATGTCGTTTGGCCTAAAGAATGCCGGAGCCACCTATATGAGGGCGATGACAACCATTTTTCAAGACATGATACACAAGGAGATAGAGGAGAATGTGCCTGACGTCATCATCAAATCCAAGAGAAGCACGGATCATATAGCAGATTTGAGGAAATTCTTCGATCGACTTTGAAGATACAACCTAAAACTAAATCCCGCAAAATGTGCCTTCAGAGTCCCTGCTGGAAAGTTGTTAGGGTTCATCGTCAGCCGCCGAGGAATTGAGCTAGACCTATCAAAGGTCAAGGCTATCAAAAATTTTCCACCTTGGAAGAACATGAAAAATGTGATGAGTTTCTTGGGGTGTCTCAATTACATCAGCCGTTTCATAGCACAATCAACTGT
Source organism: Nicotiana otophora (assembly GCA_000715115.1). Lineage (NCBI taxonomy): Eukaryota > Viridiplantae > Streptophyta > Magnoliopsida > Solanales > Solanaceae > Nicotiana > Nicotiana otophora. Next base: position 8,003 of record AWOL01S0039898.1, read on the forward strand.
GATTTGTGAACAAATTTTTGAAAATGTAAAAGAAAGACGCTGCAACAAGTTGGACTGAAGAATGCCAGAAAGCCTTTGACAAAATAAAGATATATTTATCCAAACCACCTATTTTGGTCCCACCAGAACTTGGGAGACCTCCGGTACTCTATTTATCTGTACTGGATGGGCTTTTGGCTGTGTCTTGGGTCAAAACGACGAGATAGGAAGAAAGGAACATGCCATATACTATCTATGTAAGAAGTTAATACCTTACGAAGCACGATATTCTTTGCTGGACCACACCTGCTACACTTTGACATGGATAGCTCAGAAGTTGAGGCACTACTTCTGTGCCGTTAGTGCCTATAGCACATATCTCATATCAGGAATGGATCCGTTAAAATACATCTTCCAGAAACCCATGCCTACGGGAAAGTTGGCAAAATGGCAGATACTACTGAGTGAGTTCGACATCATCTATGTAACTCAAAAAGCGGTCAAAGGACAAGCATTGGCAGATCACTTGGCAGAAAATCATGTGGGTGGAGAATATGAACAATTGAAAACGTGTTTTCACGATGAAGAGGTATCATCCGTAGGAGAAGATATCAATGAAACCTATAACCGTTGGAGAATGTTTTTTGATGAAGCTGCAATCTTCAAAGGAGTAGGTATTGGAGTCGTTTTGGTATCAGAGACGGGTCAACACTATTCGGTATCCGCAAAACATAGATTTCTGTGTACCAATAATATGGCAAAATACGAGGCTTGCATCTTGGGGCTCAAGTTGGCCATTGACATGAACGTTCAGGAATTGGAGATTAGACCTTTTGGTACATTAGGTTCTAGGAGAATGGGCTACAAAGAATACCAAAATATTGCCATATTTGTACTACATACAAGAGTTGATAAAGAGGTTCACAAAACTAGAGTTCAAACATGTTCCGAGAATCCACAATGAGTTCGCATATACGTTGGCCACTCTATCTTCCATGATACAACACCCAGACAAGAATTTCATCGATTCTATTCCAGCAGGGATCCATAATCAGCCAGCTTATTATGCTTATGTTGAAGAAGAAACTTATGGGAATCTATGGTTTCATGACATCAAAGAATACTTGGCAAAAGGTGAGTACCTGGAGCATGCAAATCATACTCAGAAACGCACACTCCGAAGATTGTCCAACAATTTCTTCCAAAGTGAAGGAATTCTATATAGAAGAACTCCCGATCTAGGATTATTACGGCGTGTCGACGCCAAGGAAGCATCCAAATTTCTCGAAGAGATACATGCCAAAAATTGCGGACCACACATGAATGGCTTTGTTTTAGCTAAGAAGATATTAAGAGCAGGATATTTCTGGATGACTATGGAAACAGACTGCATCAAGTATGTCCAAAAGTGTCATCAATGCCAAGTACATACAGATATGATACGAGTGCAACCCTATGAACTCAATGCCGCAAGTGCACCTTGGCCTTTCTGTACTTGGGGAATGGATATCATCGGTCCAATCGAACCCGCCGCGTCAAACGGGCACAGGTTCATTCTAGTGGCCATAGATTATTTCACAAAATGGGTTGAAGCCGCATCTTACAAGGCTGTAACTAAATCGGTCGTCACAGATTTCGTTAGGGATCGTATTGTCTGTCGATTCAGGACACCAGAATCAATCATCACCAACAACGCCGCCAACCTTAACAGTGATTTGATGAAATCCATGTGTGAAACATTCAAGATAAAGCATGAGAATTCCACAGCATACATGCCACAAATGAATGGAGCTTTGGAAGCCGCCAATAATAACATCAAGAAGATATTAAGGAATATGGTAGATAATCACAAACAATGGCACAAGAAGTTACCATTTTCCCTACTTGAATATCGTCAACTAGTGCCATTGGTAACGTCTCGTGCCATTTGCAGTTACCTCATGCTTACCATTCGAATGAGGCTAAGACCTGCCTCCCCCTCTTGTATACCGCTAAAAACTGCCTTTTCCTCAGGAATAAATACTATCCCCACTATGCTACCTATGACCTAGCAATATCCTCTGTTCACCTAGGTCTAAGCACTGCCCTCATCTTACACAAGACTAAGCCTTATCTAGTCTTATCTTCGCATGTGACCAAGCATCACATATTTGAACTTTATAGGCTGAAATATTGCCATTTTGTCCAAAGGCATCATAGTCCGAAGGCATCTTCCTCATAGCCAGAAGACACAATTCCATGGCCTAAGGATCTCTCAATATTGCACATCATTATTCAAAGGCGTCATAGTCCAAAGGCACCTTCCTCATGGCCCAAGGACATCATTTCATGGCCTATGAATCCCTTATCACACACTTGACAGCCCAGGAAGCCATGGTTTAAGGATATTATCCTCACTATCCGAAGACAATCTCCAAGGTCCAAAGGGAATTTGCATTAACATTGAATCTTCGCAATAACCCATATATATTTGCATGCATCATGTTTTAAGTTTTGTAGGTAATCCAGGAAGTAACTGTTCTCCTAACAGGAGCAATCTTCACTCCGGTTTCCGTTCAATATTCACATCCTACAATTACTTCAAACGCAACCAATAACCATCAGTTGCCCACTCTTACTTGATAACCATTCTGATACTCATTTAGAGACACATCCATAATGTTTCAGATTCGCATTCACGATTCCGTATAAACTCATCAGATATTGTCTTACCCAAAGGAACCCTTTCCGAAACATATGATCATTCCTATAATAACTCTGTCGGTCTCGTTCATCGTTGGATCCAGAACTACACACGGCCTGATTCCCGTAATACCAGGGATATGTAGGCAACTCATAAATTAGGCCTCCGTTGTTTTAAATCACCTCATTCGTTAAAATCGGTCATCATTTTCTTTACCCGACAACTCTTTCATCACTCCCGGGTAAAGAGGGGCAGCTGTTGATACCCAATTTTGCCCTCATATTTTCAAAGATATATATATACTTTCAAAATAGCATTGTTTGCATCATTATTTAGTTAACAAACCTATACAAGCATTTTCTATAATTTTCCATAATTTTATAAGAGCTTTAAATTAATTTTCTTGCATGTAAATTATATAAATATCTAGTAATTATCCCTTTAAATTATTTTCTGATGCCTTAGTTACCTAAAATTATTATTTTTGCACCTATAATATATGTTTCAAATATTTTATTTCATTCCATATAATTATATTAGCATTCTTAAGCTATTTATCTAATTTTGCAATAATGACCTATATTCATACACAATTGCTCTTTATTTTATATTAGTTGTGTCAAAATAGCATATATATATTTTATAATACTAAGTTATTATTTTAAGCATTGTTGTGCATAAATAATAATTTCATTTATTTATTAAGCATTTGTTATAAGTTATTTTGATAAAAATCTGGGTATTTAAATAATAGCCCATTCTAACAAATTTTGGACCACATTAGTGGCCCAAAACTACCCAAACTTTAGCCCAGTCTATCCCATCCCAAAGCCAAACAACCCCTTAAGCCAAAACCCGGTCGGTACAAATCTCAAATAACCCGCCCCATTTCCCTTGTGATCCTGGCCGTTGATCTCAAACGATCAACGGCCCATAATTAACCTACCCATTTTATATTACCCCTCACCCTAAACCCTAAACACTCTTTTTCGCCCGTCCGCCGCCCCTAAATCCTCTCGAACCTTCTCCTCTCTCCACAGAAATCCTAGCTGCCCCCTGAAATCTCTCCAAATCCATCTCAACCATGGATTCTCTCCTTGATTTCCTCACCTTTTATGTGTTATCTCGTTATTTTCTACAAAACAATGGTATCACCTAGTACTTGCCTAAACATGGCAAGTACTATCTCTCAGTATCCATCCATTCAACTCCAATCGCTTGAATCTGGAGAGTCTTTAGTCCATATACATCATGACCATAGCTATATGGGTCCGATTAGCCAAGATGTTTGGCCAATCTTTGATTTCTGTCAATTAGGGGTTACCTATTTTTTCTTTAATCCAATTTTTATTAATTTTGCATGTTAATACTTCCTTATTTATGATTGATTTTACAGTTTTCCTTGTTTACTGGTTCAATTTTTGTCACTATATAAACCCCTTCCAATTCCCCTTTGAAGAGACTGGAATACTTTCACTAAATATTGGAGCTTTGTTCTGTGATTCCCTCATTCTCTTGTTTTGTACTTTATTTTGGCCGACTAAAAGCAAAGGCCACTGAGATTCTGTTATTTGAACTTTCTCTTAGTGCGAGCATTGCCCGGAGTTCTTCTGAAGCTCCTGGGAACTTTGATGCATTGAGATTCTGGGTTCTTGTGGAATTTTTGTTCTTTGTTGTTGTCCGTTTAACTGGTAAGTCGCTTGATCTTTTGCAATTTCATTTATTATGTGTCTCTAATTTTCATGTGCTCTCGCTTCTAAAATCTATGGCTTAATGTGTTTCTGGGATACTTTTATGCACAACTCTGTTAGCTTTACACTC
>AWOL01S0039898.1:13609-31938 GCA_000715115.1 Nicotiana otophora
TTTTAAATCTCTCTAGTATTTAACTCCTCCTAATGCAGCTAGTTCTGAGATTGTCTATGTCTAACTTGGATAATCTGAACCCTCCAAAGCTCGTTTAGCTAGTGTATTGGTGTCTGAATGTTCATGAATATGCTTACCTGCTTTTTCCTGAATATCTGTAATAAATTCCTCACATCTGTAATAACCTGTGTTAAGACCTTCATTGTTAACTATGACTTGTTTCTCTGCTATTGTGTCACTCAGCATGCTCACTTGATCTCATACCCCTTTAGTGATGGCTTTAAATTATAAAACAATTATATCAACTTGTTGTTCCCTACCATGTTTTAACTGTTTCGATATTAAGAAGAATCCCTAGCATAACTTAGACCTCCCCTAGTTAATTCGTCTACTGGTCAATACTTGAATGCCTACGTTTGCCATTTGACATGAGTTTATTTTCACTCTGTTCTGAATATCTGCAATGACTATCTTGCATATGTAATGTGTTCTAATCTGTGTTAAGATTTGTTTCTATAAACTATGACCTTGCTTCTCTGGTAATATGTCCCCCAACATGTCTTTGGCTCACTTAATTCCTTGCTCCTTTGGTGATTACTTGACTTGCCACAATGTGTGTTCCCCTATCATGTCTAAATATTGTCTTGTTTCCTGACAAGAGTTAACATGTCTGTTTTATAACATCAAGACCTATATTTAGCAAATTCTGGACCTTCTTTAGGTAAATAGTCTACTGTGTCGATGCTAGAATACCTACATGTGCTATTTAACATGAGCTTACTCTTAACTCTATACTGAGTCTCTCTGATGCTTGTCTCGCATACATAATGTGTTTTAATGTTATAAGACCTTTTCCCTCAGCTGTGATCTTTCTTCCCTTCTAATATGCCCCCAGTATGTCTTAATCCCCTGTTCCTTCGGTGATTGCTTGGACTGTCATAATGTGTTCTCCCTATCATCTTTCAATGCAATCTTGCCTCCTGATGAGAATTAACGTGTTTGTCTTATGATACTAAGATGCATGCTTAGCTTAATCGGAACCTCTTAGGCCCCAATTGGTTTAGTGTCATGAATGATAATGTATATCTGGCAAAGCTGTTTCTTCCCCAATTTCTTTCAATATGAGGCTATCTATATGGTGCTTTGTTGTCCTGCTGAACCTACTGGCCTATTTGATTAATTACTCTATATGCTCAATTTGTTTATGTCTACTTTAGGATATGAATGTATCTCCTAACTTTTGTCCATTTTCCTCACTAGAAACTTATGCTATTCTGAACTCTTCATTCTTAGCCAGCCGAAAGCCAAGGCTACCTAGGTTCTATTATTGGCCTCCCTAGTGTGAGCAGTGCTCAGGGTCCAATGAGGCCCTTGTGAACTCTGACACACTAGGGCTTGGTCTTAGTCATTCTCTTAACCTCCAGAGGTCCTCCCCCTCTTACTCCACCAAGTGGTCCTAAAGGCAGAAGCAAAGGGAAAGAAAAAAATGGACTATTTAAGCGGTATCAGAAAGGACAATGCAGAGAACGTTGAAACCTCAGACGGTCAGAATACTCCAGCACAGAACAAATTGGTCCTACATCTGGAATAGAAAATATTGGAGCTACGAGGGAAACTTGAGCAGGTCCGGAACTTGGCAAACCTTTCCTTCACCTTCAATGTCCCCGACCTTAATAAACAAAACACAAACGCCTAAAATGCGGTACCTCCCCAGAACACACAAAATCCAGAAAATCCTCCCGCACCACATCAATACGCCACACCTCCTCAAAACCACAACCCTCCACCGATACCTACTCCTCAACAACACCATCACCACCCAACTCAATACCCATAAACAACCACATACCACACCCCTCAGAATGCACCACAGCCTACTCCTGACCCGCAAAACTCAAACAATGACCACCATTACGCCCAAGTTCCCGGAGTCCACTAAAGTAATCCCATATACGTGGAAACCTTATCCCACACCCCACAACAGACCCTATACATACCCGAATATGCCGAGAAGGACCTACTTATCAAGAACATGGCAGAGGAACTCAAGAAACTTACTGGCAGAGTTCAAAGTGTCGAAGGGGGCAAAGGCATTGAGGGTTTGAATTATGAAGATTTGTGTATTCAGCCAGATGTCAAACTGCTAGAGGGCTACAAACCTCCTAAGTTCGAAATGTTAGACGGTACTGGTGATCCGAAGGTGCACTTGAGAACATATTGAGACAAACTTGTAGGAGTTAGTAGGGATGAAAGAATCCGCATGAAGATGTTCATAAGGAGTCTCACCGAAGATGCCCTGTCTTGGTACATCAGTCGGAACCCAAAGAAATGGGTTAATTGGGTGAGAATGACATTAGATTTCATGGATCGGTTCAGGTTTAACACAGAAAACACACCCGGTATTTTCTACATTCAGAATCTCAAGAAGAGGCCAACGGAAACTTTCTGCGAGTATGCTACTCGGTGGAGATCTGAAGCTGCAAAAGTAAGGCCAACACTGGAAGAAGAACATATGAATAAATTCTTCTTCATAGCTCAGTATCCGTAATACTCCGAAAGACTGATGGTTATTGAAACCCATAAATTTTCTGACATCACCAAATTGGGAGAAAGAATAGAAGAAGGGATCAAAAGCGTAATGGTGACAAATTTTGAAGCACTCCAAGCCACAAATAAAGCCTTACAGTAAGGAGGTATCTCCAAGAAGCAGGAAGTAGGTACGGTGATGGTAGCCCAAGGCCCAAAATCTCCTTTTACTTACCAAACACTCCCACCCACATATCAGCCTTCACCTNGTATCTCCAAGAAGAAAGAAGTAGGTACGGTGATGGTAGCCCAAGGCCCAAATTCTCCTCTTACTTACCAAACAGTCCCACCCACATATGAGCCTTCAACTCCCAGATACCAACATCCTACCGCCACATACCATACATATAACACCTAACCAGCATACTACTACTCACCACCAGCCTGCCAAAACTACCAAAACCCTAGACCAAGTTTCGACCACAGACCACCCAGACAATACACCCTAATTGCTGAACCCATAGACCAACTGTACAATAGACTGAAGGCTACCAGTTATATCACTAATAAGACATGTGCCTATCACTCAGGCATGAAAGGTCATACTACTGATGAGTGTCTTACTTTGAAGGATAAGATTCAGACATTAATTGACACCAAAGTCATACAGGAAAAGGAGGTTGCACCCAATGTCCGTAACAATCCTCTCCCAGATCACAGGGGTGGAGGGTTAAACGTGATCGAAATCGATGAAGACTGGGACTCAGAGGGGTGAATTGGACTCATTTGCGAAGGGGATAATTCTAAAACATCTCCAGTCACTCTCACACCTATCATGGTACAAACTCAGGCACCAATTGAAGTTGAGGTAGCTGCACCAACTCCGTTTGAGGTTGAAGTAACAACACCCTTCACCGTGATGGTGTCACGCCCCAAAACCGAGGAGCACGACCGGCGCTAAACCGAGTGAACCCGACCAAGCAAGCCTGTTAAATTCCTTCTACCCAAATTTAATTCGTGAATAAAGAGGAGATATACTCTGTTAATCCAATACTGAAGAGATTTCATTGACCACTTCCATTTTATTTCCATTAAGAACATAATTCAATTATTTCAAAATAGTACGAGTTTATAGATTTAAAGAAAAATATGTTGCCAGATACCAACAATTCTAATTCAATTCCCAACATCAAATACCACCCACAACCTGTCTACGGAGCCTTTAAGTACAACTGAAGAGTAATATGGAAATGCCGGCAACAAGGCCCGGGTTATACCTCAACCACAAAGTACATAAGAAGCAAAAGATACATGACCCCGAAAAGAAGTGGGGCTCACCCAATCGGCTGAAAGGAGTGCGCTGATATCACTGATCAATGCCACCTGCTGTAGAACCACCTGCATCCATTTAAGATGCAGCACCCCCGGCAAAAGGGACGTTAGTACTGTGGAATAGCACTAGTATGTATAGCTAGAAATCCTTTTTCAAAAAAGAATGCCCATATGATCTATACGTGGAACACATAATATAATGTAATTGAAACAACCTGTACAAACAACGACAATAAAAGGGGGCACCTATTATCCGCATTAATAATGTGTCTCATTAGACCGTCCTTAGTGTTCACCTACCGTATTATACACTTGTGCGTTTCATAGACCGTCCACAGTGCTTATTCATACCGTACATCTATACCTCTTGTACACAATGCACCTATGCGTTTCATAGACCGTCAACAAGATTTCATAGCACAATGGATTTCATAACACAATGTACCTATGCGTTTCATAGACCATCCACAGAGTTTCATAAGATAATGTACCTATGCGTTTCATACACCGTCCACAGGATTTCATAACACAATGTACCTATGCGTTTCATAACACAATGTACCTATGCATTTCATAGACCGTCCACAGGATTTCATAACCCAATGTACCTATGCGTTTCATAGACCGTCCATAGAGCTTCATAACACAATATACCTATGCCTTTCATAGACCGTCCACAGGATTTCATAACACAATGTACCTATGCGTTTCATAGACCGTCCACAGGATTTCATAACCCAATGTACCTATGCGTTTCATAGACCGTCCACAGGATTTCATAACACATTGGAAACAAAAGTACAAATACGTACATCTCATAACCTTTCACATCACATATCACCTAATCCGTACTTTCAACCACTTACAACATTATTATTTCATTGGCACTCTTGGCCATACATATGATTCTTTATTCATGGAACAATGGCCGTATTTTATATTCCACACTTTATTTCTTCCCTTTCATAGATCATCATCATAATTATCAACAAGTAGAATATTCCGGAAATCACAACTTTAAGTTCGTTTGTAATGAAGGCTTTAAATATAATCGATTTCTTTCCAATAAATGGAGTAAAATGATTGGCAATCGAAGCATAAATTATAATCATACACAATTTCCACTCACGAATGTGTAAGAATGCAAAGCACATTGAACATTACTTACAAAGCATAACATTAGCTAAAACAGCCACATATGGGCATCACTTGAGTTCATAAACTTTTAGCCGATTATATTGTCGAAGTAAATTTTGGAATAGTTGATTCAAAGTTCATTTCATAACCTTTATCACATTATTTCGTTACATCGGCACCATTGGCCACAAGTATACCTTACACTATTGGCACGTTGGCCACACTTTTTATATTCCCCGTTCACTGATTTCACTTCCAACCATCTTTATAGGTTATCAACAATAAGACATTCCAAATCAAGACTTTAGGTACACGTATGAGCAATTAACAGTCTTAAGAATATTGAGCTTTCTCACACAATTTGGCATACTAGCTTTCATTTGAAATACGATTCGAAACCACAACATTTTAATACGCAACCCATACTTTGAAACTCACGGTAACATTATGGAATTCAATTCCAAGAAAGAAAGTTCAGCCAACATACATAAATTGAGCTTTCCTTAAATTACTACAACGTTTCAGAAATTCTAGCAATCCCAATCTATTTTGAGACATAACAAAAATTGAACCATAATTTGGAAGATATTCATGGTCTCAGCTTATTTGAGCATTTTATCAAACACTAGGTGTGCAAATTTAACCACAAAGTTCTTCTACAAGATTTCCTTCACTCCACAACCCAATCTTTACTTATTTAAGTTCAACAATCCTCCCACAATTCTTATTGGTACATGCATGTATAAATAATACTCTCATACCCATGAATCATACTCCTAATCAACCATCTTCTACCCAAATTCGAAATTGAAAACTAGGGTATGGAACCTTACCTCTTAGATGAAGAACTTGTGGGTTTCCCTTGTTAATCTTCCAAGATTTGAGCAAGACTTGATGAATAATTAGCCTAGGGTTTTCTCTCTCTCTAAAACACTCTCCCTTCTCTCTAAAACATCAGAATAGTTTCTCAAAAATGACCCTTTTGCGTGTATTTAATGAAATAGGGTCGGGTTTTAGAAACCCAAAAATGACCAAAATTGGTGTCCAAAGTGACCAAAATATGTTTGAGTCTGCGGTCACTATGCGGTCGCATAGTGCACCGCATAACAGTTATGCGGTCGACTATAATTGCTTCCAACATACCCAAGTAACTGCATCACTCTGCGGCCATTATGCGGTCCGCAGAGTGATTCTGCGCTCGCATAATGNTATCTTCTACCTACAACCTATTAGTTGGACGACCTTGGATACATGCCGCTGGGGCCGTAGCTTCTACGCTACATCAGGTCATGAAGTTTGAGTGGAACCATCAGGAAGTGATCATCCATNCCCAAGTAACTGCATCACTCTGCGGCCATTATGCGGTCCGCAGAGTGATCATGCGGTCTCATAATGGACCGCAGAAATGCACAGTTTTGCCAAAAAGTTTCCTTTACTTGCCCATGCATTGTTCGACCCAACAAGTAAGCCTAATCCGGCACCAGGAAACATTATTTTCTTGCAAATTGTACCGGGCTTTACACTTAAGTTCTTCAAAATCATCCGGGTGTTACAGATTGTAGCACCTACACCATCTTATAAGTGTAATGCTATACCACGGGATTATGTTGCAGAAGCAAAAAGGAAAGGAAAGGCAAGAATGGAAGAAATAGGTGCAGTGCAAGGCATAACCAGAACTGGTAGGATTTATACACCCGAGTATTTGGGAGGAACAAGCAAAGAAGCCGCCTCCAAACCACCTGTCATTGAGACTGGCCCAGATGATCTTTGGAGAAAGGTGTAGGCAAGAGAGTATTCTGTGGTTGATCATCTGAACAAAACCCCAGCTCAAATATCCATTTTATCACTGCTGCAAAACTCCGAGGCACATTGGAATGCCATGATGAAGGTGTTGAATGAAGCCTATGTACCCAACAACATCACCAGTGGAGAGATGGCCAACATGGTAGGGCAAGTGTTGGAAAGCCACAATATCACTTTTCATGAAGACGAGCTGCCACCAGATGGACTAAGTCACAACAGGGCACCGCATATCACAATGCAGTTTGAGGACAAGTTTATTGCCGAAGTCCTGATAGATGGGGTTCACGTCTCAACATATGTCCACTAACTACTCTGAAAAGATTGGGTAAAGGCCTGCACAAAATACGAGGAGGAAGTATGAATGTGAAAGCATTTGATGGGTCTCAAAGGGCCACAACTGGGGAGACCAACCTCAGCCTACAGATGGGTCCAACATGGTTTGATGTTGAGTTTCAAGTGTTGGACATATCCGCTACCTACACCCTATTGGTTGGACGACCTTGGATACATGCCGCTGGGGCCGTAGCTTCTACGCTACATCAGGTCATGAAGTTTGAGTGGAACCATCAGGAAGTGATCATCCATGGGGACAAAATTAATCCAATTTACACCAATCAAACTATTCCGGTCATCGAGAATAGAAGGAAGTTGGTTGGAGAACATACCATTGCATCGAGCGCGTAAACGCAATTGAAAAGGACAAGTGGTAGGGAAGTAAGATAGAAGTCATATTGGCATGGACAGGGTATAAACCTGGCAGGGGTCTCGGTAAGAATCTCCAGGGGATCACCAAACCGATATAGCTAAAGCGTCACGGCACAACTTTTGGGCTTGGGTATGAATACAATTGGTACGAGTATCAGAATTGGTCGCCACCATGGCGTGGTCCTTATTACCCTCTAGAGCAACCTGTACCATATTTGAGCCAGTTATTTCATCAAGCTGACATGATGTGGGAGTTCGAAGAGGATGAAGTTCTAGCCGGCTTAAGGAATCTGTTTATGGATGATGAAGACATGGATTGCGATGCGATAGTTGAGGAGGAGGAGATGGAAGGCCTTATTATTCAGACCGTGGATAAGAGAGCTATTCTCAAGAACTAGACTTCTGCACCATCAAGGGTCCGTGTAGTTCTTGGGTAGCCTGGCAATTAGCATCATTTATTTTGAAAGAAATTTTATGAGCATCTAAGGCATTTTTAGTATTTCGTTTTAAGCATATTTTGTTTTGAAATAATTGCTAAAGTCATCGAGTCGTACTTGTTTGACGTTTTTAAGATTTATCTAATGCATTGTTAATTTAGTATTTATTATTATTCTTTACATTTTTTCTCTACAGCGTTATTATTACCTGTCCTGATGAACCTACGACTGTGACATGTAATGAGACAATGCAACATAAGGATAATGATTCAGAGGATCTAGAAGAGGATATAATACCCAAGAAAATTGTCAGAGAAGTCGAAAACATTGAAAATAAGCCTAAGTCCAATTTGGATGAGACCAAAATAGTTAATTTGGGAGACTCCGAAATAGTCAAGGAAACGCGTATAAGCATTCACCTACCACCGTCAAAGAAGGAATAGCACATCCGGTTCTTGAAGGAGTATGAGGATATTTTTGCATGGTCCTATGATGATATGACCTGTTTGAACACGTCCATAGTGGCTCATAAACTACCTACCAACCCTATGTGTCCTCCTGTAAAGCATAAGATCAGAAAGTTCAAACTAGATATGAGTCTAAAAATAAAGGAGGAAGTCACCAAGCAGATCAAAGCAAAGGTTCTCAGAGTGGTTGAATATTCGACCTGGTTGGCTAACATTGTGCCGGTTCCAAAGAAAGATGGGAAGGTCAGAGTGTGTGTCGACTATCGGGATTTAAATAGAGCAAGTCCCAAAGATGATTTTCCTTTTCCCAATATACACATACTAATTGAAAATTGTGCCAAGCATGAACTCTAATCCCTTGTGGCTTGCTTCGCGGGATATCATCATATCTGTATGGATGGAGAGGATGCCGAAAAGACAGCCTTTATTACATCATGGGGAGTATATTGTTACAAAATGATGTCGTTTGGCCAAAAGAATTCCCGAGCCACTTATATGAGGGCGATGACAACCATTTTTCACGACATGATACACAAGGAGATAGAGAAGTACGTGGATGATGTCATCATCAAATCCAAGAGAATTACAGATCATATAGCAGATTCTAGGAAATTCAATGATCGACTTCGAAGATACAACCTGAAACTAAATCCCGCAAAATGTGCCTTCAGAGTCCCCGCTGGAAAGTTGTTAGGGTTCATCGTCAGCCGCCGAGGAATTGAGCTAGACCGTCAAAGGTCAAGGCTATCCAAAATTTGCCACCTCCGAAGAACAAGAAAGATGTGATGCATTTCTTGGGGCGTCTCAATTATATCAGCCGTTTCATAGAACAATCAACTGTTATTTGTGAACCGATTTTCAAAATGTTAAAGAAAGATGCTGCAACAAGTTGGACTTAAGAATGCCAGAAAGCCTTTGACAAGATCAAGGAATATTTATCCAAACCACCTGTTTTGGTCCCACCAAAACCTGGAAGACCTCTGGTAGTCTATTTATCTTTACTAGATGGGCTTTCAGCTGTGTTTTGGGACAACACGACGAGATGGGAAGAAAGGAACATGCCATATACTATCTAAGTAAGAAGTTCATACCCTACGAAGCATGATATTCTTTGCTGGAGCGCACCTACTGCGCTTTGACGTGGATAGCTCAGAAGTTGAGGCACTACTTTTGTGCCGTTAGTGCCTATACCACATATCTCATATCAAGAATGGATCCGTTAATATACATCTTCCAGAAACCCATGCCTATGGGAAAGTTGGCAAAATGGCAGATACTACTGAGTGAATTCGACCTCATCTATGTAACTCAAGAAGCGGTCAAGGGACAAGTATTGGAAGATCACTTGGTAGAAAATCTTGTTGGTGGAGAATATGAACAACTAAAAACCTATTTTCCCGATGAAGAGGTATCATTTGTAGGAGAAGATATCACTGAACCCTATGACCGTTGGAGCATGTTTTTCGATAGAGCTGCAAACTTCAAAGGAGTAGGTATTGGAGCCATTTTGGTATCAGGGATGGGCCAACACTATTAGGTATCCGCAAAACTTTGATTCTCGTGTACCAATATTAAGGAAGAATACGAGGCTTGCATCTTGAGGCTCAAGTTGGCCATTGACATCAACGTTCAGGAATTAGAGATTCAGACCTTTTGGTACATCAGGTTCTAGGAGAATGGGCTACAAAGAATACCAAAATATTGCCATATTTGTACTACGTACAAGAGTTGATGAAGAGGTTCACAAAACTAGAGTTCAAACATGTTCCGAGAATCCACAATGAGTTCGCAGATGCGTTGGACACTCTATCTTCCATGATACAATACCCAAACAAGAATTTCATCTATCCTATTCCAGTAGGGATCCATAATCAGCCAGTTTATTATGCTCATTTTGAAGAAGAAACTGATGGGAATATGTGGTTTCATGACATCAAAGAATACTTGGCAAAAGGAGAGTACCCGGAGCATGCAAATCGTACTCAGAAACGCACACTCCGAAGATTGTCCAACCGTTTCTTCCAAAGTGGAGGAATTTTGTACAGAAGAACTCCCGATCTAGGATTATTACGGTGTGTCAACGCGAAGGAAACATCCAAATTGCTTGAAGAGATACATGCTGGAAATTGCGGACCACACATGAATGGCGTTGTTTTAGCTAAGAAGATATTAAGAGCAGGATATTTCTGGATGACTACGGAAACAGACTGCATCAAGTATGTCCAAAAGTGTCATCAATGCCAAGTACATGCAGATATGATACGAGTGCAACCCTGTGAACTCAATGCAATAAGTGCACCTTGGCCTTTCTCCGATTGGGGAATGGATGTCATCGGTCCAATCGAACCCGCCGCTTCAAATGGGCACAGGTTCATTCTAGTGGCCATATACTATTTCACAAAATGGGTTGAAGCTGCCTCTTATAAGGCTGTAACTAAAAGGGTCGTCACAGATTTCGTTAGGGATCGTATTGTCTGTCGATTGGGGACACCAGAATCAATCATCACCAACAACGCCGCCAACCTTAACAGTGATTTGACGAAATACATGTTTGAAACATTCAAGATAAAGAATAGGAATTCCACAGCATACAGGTCAAAAATGAATGGAGCTGTGGAAGTCGCCAAGAAGAACATCAAGAAGATATTAAGGAAGATGGTATATAATCACAAGCAATGGCTTGAGAAGTTACAATTTTCCCTACTTGAATATCGTCAACTAGTGCCATTGGTAACTTCTCGGGCCATTCGTAGTTACCTCATGCTTACCATTCGCATGAGGCTAAGCCCTGCCTCCCCCTCTTGCATACGGCTATACACTGGCTTTTCCTCAGGATTAAATACTATCCCCACTACGCTACCTAAGACCTAGCAATATCCTTTGTTCACCTAGGACTAAGCACTGCCCTCATCTTACACAAGACTAAGCCTTGTCTTGTCTCATCTTCGCATGTGACCAAGCATCACATCTTTGAACTTTATAGGCTGAAATATCACCATTTTGTCCAAAGGCATCATAGTCCGAAGGCATCATCCTCATATCCGTGAGACACCATTCCATGGCCTGAGGATCTCTCAGTATTGCACATCATTATTCAAAGGCGTCATAGTCCAAAGGCACCATCCTCATGGCTCGAGGACATCATTTCATGGCCTGCGAGTCCCTTATCATACACTTCATAGCCCAGGACGCCATGGACTAAGGACATCATCCTCACCATCCGAACACAATCTTCATGGACCAAAGTTAATTTGCGTTAAGATTGAATCTTCGCAATAACCCATATATATATATTTGCATGCATCATGTTTTAAGTTTTGCAAGTAATCCAGGAAGTAACCGTTCTCCTAATGGGAGAAATCTTCACTCCGGTTTCCGTTCAATATTCACATCCTACAATTACTTCAAACGCAACCAATAACCATCCGTTGCCCACTCTTACTTGATAAACATTCAGATACTCATTTAGAGACACATCCATAATGTTTCAGATTCACATTCACGATTCCGTATAAACTCATTTGATATTGTCCTACCCAAAGGAACCCTTTCCGAAACATACGATCATTCCTATAATGACTCTGTTGGTCTCGTTCATCATTGGATCCAGAACTACACACGGCCTGATTCCCATAACACCAGGGATATGTAGGCAACTCATAAATCAGGCCTCCGTTGTTTTAAATCACCTCGTTCGGTCAAAATCGGTCATCATTTTCTTTACCCGACAACTCTTTCATCACTCCCGGGTAAAGAGGGGCAGCTGTTGATACCCAATTTTCCAAAATATATATATACTTTCAAAATAGCATTTTTTGCATCATTATTTACTTAACAAACCTATACAAGCATTTGCTATAAATTTCCATTATTTTATAAGAGCTTTAAATTAATTTTCTTGCATTTAAATTATATAAATATCTAGTAATTATCCCTTTAAATTATTTTGTGATGCCTTAGTTACCTATAATTATTATTTTTGCACCAATAATATATGTTTCAAATATTTTATTTCATTCCACATAATTATATTGGCATTCTTAAGCTATGTATCTAATTTTGCAATAATGACCTATATTCATACACAATTGCTCTTTATTTTATATTAGCTGTGTCAAAATAGCATGTATATATTTTATAATACTAAGTTATTATTTTAAGCATTTTGGTGCATAAATAATAATTTCATTTATTTATTAAGCATTTTTTATAAATCATTTTGATAAACATTTGGGTATTTAAATAATAGCCCATTCTAATAAATTTTGGACCACATTAGTGGCCCAAAACTACCCAAACCTTAGCCCAGTCTATCCCATCCCAAATCCAAACAACCTCTTAACCCAAAACTCGGTCGGTACCCGTCTCAAACAACCCGCCCCATTTCCTTTGTGATCCTGGCCGTTGATCTCAAACGATCAACGGCCTATAATTAACCTACCCGTTTTATATTACCCCTCACCCTAAACCCTAAACACCTATTTTCGCCCGTTCGCCGCCCCTAAATCCTCTCGAACCTTCTCCTCTCTCCACAGAAACCCTAGCCACCCCCTCAAATCTCTCCAAATCCGTCTCAACCATGGATTCTCTCCATGATTTCCTTACCTTTTGTGTGTTATCTCGTTATTTTCTACAAAATAATAGTATCACCTATTACTTGCCTAAACATGGCAAGTACTATCGCTCAGAATCCAGCCATTCAACTCCAATCGCTTGAATCTGGACAGTATTTAGTCCATATACATCATGACCATGGCTATATAGGTCCGATTAGCTAAGATTTTTGGTCAATCTTTGATTTCTGTCAATTAGGGGTTACCTATTTTTTCTTTAATCCAAATTTTATTGATTCTGCATGTTAATACTTCCTTATTTATGTTTGATTTTACAGTTTTCCTTGTTTACTGGTTCAATGTTTTTCACTATATAAACCCCTTCATATTCCCCTTTGAAGAGACTAGAATCGATATACATTCACTAACAATTGGAGCTTTGTTCTATTATTCCCTCATTCTCTTGATCTGTACTTCATTTTGGCCGGCTAAAAGCCTAGGCCACTGAGATTCTGTTATTCGAACTTTCTCTTAGTGTGAGCATTGCCCGGATTTCTTCAGAAGCGCTTGGTAACTTTGATGCATTGCGATTCTGGGTTCTTGTGGAACTTTTGTTCTTTGTTGTTGTCCGTTTAACTGGTAAGTCGCTTGATCTTTTGCAATTTCATTTATTATGTGTCTCTAATTTGCATGTGCTCTCGCTTCTAAAATCTATGGCATAATGTGTTTCTGGGATACTTTTATGCACAACTCTGTTAGCTTTACACTCGTTTTAAATCTCTCTAGTATTTAACTCCTCCTAATGCTACTAGTTCTGAGATTGTCTATGTCTAACATGGATAATCTGAACCATCCTAAGCTTGTTTAGCTAGTGTATTAGTGTCTGACTGTTCATGAATATGCTTACCTGCTTTGTCCTGAATCTCTGTAATGAATTCCTTACATCTGTAATGACCTGTGTTAAGACCTTCATTGTTAACTATGACTTGTTTCTGTGCTATTGTGTCACTCAGCATGCTCACTTGATTGCATACCCCTTTAATGATGGCTTTAAATTATAAAACAATTATATCAACTTGTTTTTCCCTACTATGTTTGAACTGTTTCGATATTAAGATGAATCCCTCGCATAACTTAGACCTCCCCTAGTTAATTCGTCTACTAGTCAATACTTGAATGCCTACGTTTGCCATTTGACATGAGTTTATTTTCTCCCCGTTCTGAATCTCTGCAATGATTATTTTGCATATGTAATTTGTTCTAATCTGTGTTAAGATTTGTTTCTATAAACTATGACCTTGCTTCTTTGGTAATATGTCCCTCAGCATGTCTCTGGCTCACTTAATTCCTTGGTCCTTTGGTGATTACTTGACTTGTCACAATGTGTGTTCCCCTATCATGTCTAAATGTTGTCTTGTTCCCTGATAAGAGTTAACATGTCTGTTTTATAACATCAAGACCTATACTTAGCAAAGTCTGGACCTTCTTTAGGTAAATAGTATACTCTGTCGATGCTAGAATACCTACATGTGGTATTTAACATGAGCTTACTCTTCACTCTATACTGAGTCTCTCTGATGCTTGTCTTGCATACATAATGTTTTTTAATGTTATAAGACCTTTTCCCTTAGCTGTGATCTTTCTTCCCTGCTAATATGCCTCCAGTATGTCTTAATCCCCTGTTCCTTCAGTGATTGCTTGGACTGTCATAATGTGTGCTCCCTATCATCTTTCAATGCAATCATGCCTCCTGAAGAGAATTAACGTGTTTGTCTTATGATACTAAGATGCATGCTTAGCTTAATCCGAACCTCTTAGGCCGCAATTGGTTTAATGTCATGAATGATAATGTATATCTGGAAAAGTTGTTTCTTCCCCAATTTCTTTCAATATGAGGCTATCTATGTAGTGCTTTGTTGTCATGCTGAACCTACTGGCCTATTTAATTAATTACTCTATATGCTCAATTGGGTTATGTCTACTTTAGGATATGAATGTATCTCCTAACTTCTGTCCATTTTCCTCACTGGAAACTTATGCTATTCCGAACTCTTCATTCTTAGCCTGCTGAAAGCCAAGGCTACCTAGGTTATATTATTGGCCTCCCTAGTGTGAGCACTGCTCGGGGTCCAATGAGGCCCTTGTGAACTCTGACACACTAGGGCTTGGTCCTAGTCATTATCTTAACCTCCAGATGTCCTCCGCCTCTTCCTCCACCAAGTGGTCCTAAAGGCAGAAGCGAAGGGAAAGGAAAAACGGACTATTTAATTGGTATCAGAAAGGACAATGTAGAGAACGTTGAAACCTCCGACGGTCAGAATACTCCAGCACATAACAAATTGGTCCTACATCTGGAACAAAAAATATTGGAGCTACGAGGGGAACTTAAGCAGGTCCGGAACTTGGCAAACCTTTCCCTCACCCTAAATGTCCCCGACCTTAATCAACAAAACACAAATGCCCAAAATGCGGTACCTCCCCAAAACACACAAAATCCACAAAATCCTATCGCACCACATCAATATGCCACACCTCCTCAGAACCACAACCCTCCACCGATCCTACTCCTGAACAACACCATCACCACCCAACTCAATACCCATAAACAACCACATACCATACCCCTCAGAATGCACCACAACCTACTCCTGACCCATAAAACTCAAACAATGACCACCATTACGCCCAGATTCCCGGAGTCCACCAAAGTAATCCCATATACGTGGAAACCCACCCCACACCCCACAACAGACACTATACATACCAGAATCTGCAAAGAAGGACCTGCTTATCAAGAACACGGTGGAGGAAATCAGGAAACTTACTGGCAGAGTTCAAAATGTCGAAGGGGGAAAAGTCATTGAGGGTTTGAATTATGAAGATTTGTGTATTCAGCTAGATGTCGAATTGCCAGAGGGTTACAAACCTCCTAAGTTCGAAATGTTCGACGGAACTGGTGATCCGAAGGTGCACTTGATAACATATTGGGACAAACTTGTAGGAGTTGGTAGGGATGAAAGAATACACATGAAGATGTTCATGAGGAGCCTCACCTGAGACGCCCTGTCTTGGTATATGAGTCAGAACCCAAAGAAATGGGTTAATTGGGTGAGCATGGCATCAGATTTCATGGATCGGTTCAGGTTTAACACAGAAAATACAACCGACAATTTCTACATTTAGAATCTCAATAAGAGGCCAACGGAAACATTCTGTGAGTATGCTACTCGGTGGAGGTCTGAAGCTGCAAAAGTAAGGCCAAAACTGGAAGAAGAACATATGAATAAATTCTTCGTCAGAGCTCAGGATCCGCAATACTACGAAAGACTGATGGTTATTGAAACCCATAAATTTTCTGACATCAACAAATTGGGAGAAAGAATAGAAGAAGGGATCAAAAGAGGAATGGTGACAAATTTTGAAGCACTCCAAGCCACAAATAAAGCCTTACAGTAAGGAGGTATTTCTAAGAAGAAAGAAGTAGGCACGGTGATGGTAGCCCAAGGCCCAAAATCTCCTCTTACTTACCAAACACTCCCACCCACATATCAGCCTTCACCTCCCAGATACCAATAACCTGCCGGCACTTACCATACATATAACACCCAACCAACAAACTACCACTCACCTCCAACCTGCCAAAACTACCAAAACCCTAGACCAAGTTTTGACAACAGACCACCCAGACAATACACCCCAAATGCTGAACCCATAAACCAACTGTACGAGAGACTAAAGGCTGCCAGTTAATATCACTAATAAGACATGTGCCTATCACTCAGGCATGAAAGGTCATACTATTAATGAATGTCGTACTTTGAAGGATAAGATTCAGACATTAATTGACACCAAAGTCATACAGGCAAANTAGGATTTCATATCACAATGGATTTCATAACAAAATGTACCTATCCGTTTGATAGACCGTCCACAGGGTTTCATAACACAATGTACCTATGCATTTCATAGACCGTCCACAGGATTTCATAACACANTGAAGAATGGGACTCAGAGGGGTGAATTGGACTCAATTGAGAAAGGGATAATTCTAAAACATCTCCAGTCACTCTCACACCTATCATGGTACAGACTCAGGCACCAATNAGGTCCACAGGTTTTCATAACACAATGTAGCTATACGTTTCATAACACAATGTACATATGCATTTCATAGACCATCCACAGGATTTCATAACCCAATGTACCTATGCGTTTCATAGACCGTCCATAGGGTTTCATAACACAATATACCTATGTGTTTCATAGACCGTCCNCAGAGGGGTGAATTGGACTCAATTGAGAAAGGGATAATTCTAAAACATCTCCAGTCACTCTCACACCTATCATGGTACAGACTCAGGCACCAATTGAAGTTTAGGTAGTTGCACCAACTCCGTTTGAGGTTGAAGTAACAACACCCTTCACCATGATGGTGCTGCGCCCCAAAACCGAGGAGTACGACCGGCGCTAAACCGAGTGAACCCGACCGAGCAAGCCTGTTAAATTACTTCTACCCAAATTTAATTCATGAATAAAGAGGAGATGTACTCCGTTAATCAAATACTGAAGACATCTCATTGACCGCTTCCATTTCATTTCCATGAACAACATCATTCAATATTTTCAGAATAGTACGAGTTTATAGATTTAATGAAAAATAGGTTGCCAAATACCAACAGTTCTAATTCAATTTCCAACATCAAATACCACCCACAGCCTATCTACGGAGCCTCTAAGTACAACTGAAGAGTAATATGGAAATGCCGGCAACAAGGCCCCGACTATACCTCAACCATAAAGTACATGAGAAGCAAAAGCTACATGACCCCGAAAAGAAGTGGGGCTCACCAAATCGGCTGAAAGGAGGGCACTGCTATCAATGATCAATGCCACCTGCTGTAGAACCACCTGCATCCATTAAAGATGTAGCGCCTCCGGCAAAAGGAACGTTAGTACTGTCAAATAGCACTAGTATGTATAGCTAGAAATCCTCTTTCAAAATAGAATGCCCNCACAACATTATTATTTCACTGGCTCTCTTGGCCATACATATGATTCTTTATTCATCGCACAATAGCCGTATTTTATATTCCACACTTTCATTTCTTCCCTTTCATAGATCATCATCATAATTANATGATCAATGCCACCTGCTGTAGAACCACCTGCATCCATTAAAGATGTAGCGCCTCCGGCAAAAGGAACGTTAGTACTGTCAAATAGCACTAGTATGTATAGCTAGAAATCCTCTTTCAAAATAGAATGCCCATATGATCTATACGTGGAACACATAATATAATATAATTGAAACAACCTGTACAAACAAGGACAATAAAAGGGGGCACCTATTATCTGCATTAATA
This sequence comes from Nicotiana otophora, assembly GCA_000715115.1. Classification (NCBI taxonomy): domain Eukaryota; kingdom Viridiplantae; phylum Streptophyta; class Magnoliopsida; order Solanales; family Solanaceae; genus Nicotiana; species Nicotiana otophora. Next base: position 31,933 of record AWOL01S0039898.1, read on the forward strand.
ATGTGT
>AWOL01S0039902.1:1699-18351 GCA_000715115.1 Nicotiana otophora
ATATATATATATATATTATATTATATTATATTTTCAGTTTATTTGACTAGTATTTTAACCTTTATTTATTAATTTTTATGTGTATTTCAGTTTATAAAGTTAATTATTATATATATATATATATATTATATTTTCAGTTTATTTGATTATGCTTTTTTCTTATATATAAATTGAACATTTTGATTATTTATATTGTGTCTTTGCAAGGTTTACATTATGTTTTTTAAGAATTATGCTTCACTTCAATGAAGCGTGCGCTTCGCTTTTGAAGCGAGGCAAGCCCCTGTCGCTTTTTTGCGCTTCTCGCTTTCAAAAACACCGAGCTTGAAAAACACTGTTTACAGCAGGAAAACAGAACTGTTCTGCGCCGGAAACACTGTAGCTCGCTGAAAAATTCTAAAGTTGTCGGAATTTGTCGTAACCGGGATGGATAGACTCGGAATTCCCTTGCGAGCAAGCTGTCCTGAAGAAATATTTTCAAAAAATGGCTGGAAAGGTCATTGTTCACGCCGGAAAATATAAAAATGGTCGGAATTTGATTTGAATTAGATGGGTAAGCTCGGAATTTTGAGGAGAGCAGACTGTCCTGAAGAAGCTTCGCGAAAAAATGGCCGGAAAGTGGCCAGAACCCTCGCCGGAAAAGTTGTTGCCGGCGCGTGGAGGAGCGTGGCGGCTTTTCTGCCGGATAAATTTTCAGGGGTTGGTCGTCAGAGGGTAATCTACCTCGTGGTGGTGTTGGTTTTAGTACAACACCGACAGAAAGTGACTTTCACTTAGACAAGCCTTAGGTCACCGGAAAAAATTGCACGATGACTAAGTTCTTTCTTCCCGGTTAACGCTGGAATGACGCACAGCGATCTTTTCTCACTAATGCTTTGATACCATGTGAGAAGGCACGGGAGAAAATATGTTATTGATATTGGATGATAAATACAATACAAGAGGTCCCTATTTATAGCTATACACTACAAGGAGATATTACTCCTCTTCCAATGTAGGACAAGACTACACTATACATATCTGTAAACTAACACATAGGACAGGAAGCTCTAATGATTGACTCGAATTCATATCTTGCATCAAAATAAAATGTTTCCTACCATTAAGGAGGTAAAGCATACAAGGAAACATAATCTGTGTTAGTCATTCACCATTTCATCAAGACAATAAATATCTCTTCAGTTCATTTACTTATCCTTGTCAAAATATTAACCTTCTGAAAAGCAAGCAATAGCACCTGCTTTTAAAAGTGAAATTACATGGAAAATTATTATATTTGCTCCTCGGTTGATGAATAAGATGACCATGTATGAAATAATATAGCAAGTATGCAACAGTTCATTTCTCTCTCATTCACTCTCAAGTCTCCCCTAGACAGGACAAAGGTATTCAGCAAATCTGGCCAGATAAGCATGTTTTAGAGCAATGAAGGTTTGATAAGCAGATCGACCTATATATACTAAATGCTTGTATGTCACAATTTACAAATATTATGCAACTGCAAAGAAAAGGATTTCTCAAGCATTAATTATAACAGCAAGAACAAGCTGAATTAAATCAATTTTAACTCAAAATGTAAAGAAACACAGTAACAATAAACTTGTAATAGTACTTCTGAGTCAAAAAGTCAAGTCTAATTCATCAAGTTCATTTTCAAGAGAAACGAAAACATTTTACTTGAAAATCATCAACAGGCAATAATTCAAGGCAGAAACCATGCCTCGAAAAGATCAGTCAGAGGATCTCTTTTAGAATCTTGTTGCCTCTGCCTTCTCCTTGAGCTTCCCTGGAAACTGTCTGCTTCAGATTTTATAAGGTAACGAGTCTTCTCTAACACGTCTTCAAGAAACAGCTCTGCCACTGGATATGTCAAGCCCTGGAAAAATAAACCTAAGAAAATTAGATGCAGAACATCATATTTGAACTTGTCTTATAACATGGAGATACATAAGCTTAAACCGCAATACCGATATATGAATTTTGGGTGCATTTCTGAAGTATTTGGAGAACAACTCAGCGTTAATAGTAGCACTCATCAGAATGAGACGCAAATCAGGCCGTCGAGGAAGAAGGTCACGTAAAATTATTAAGAGAAAGTCTTCATTCATGCCTCTTTCATGGATTTCATCAACAAGCAGATGGCTAACACCGGACAAATCAGGGTCCTGAACCTACATTGAAAAGGAAAGGAACGAAAAAATCATCTTTCGTTCAAATAGATGTAAAAACTTTCATTCGTAGTTTCGTACTAATCCAAGATAACTACTAGATAATTATATAAATAGTATCACACCCATATTAAGCAAACAATATATTAAGTTTTTTTTTTATGAAGTAGATTCATTGAAGGCATCAAGAAGATGCAAAATAACAAAAGTTACAAATGTGATTCTGTTAGCTCCAATACATGAGAATTAGACTAGGACTAGGGAGCATACAAAATCCAAAAAGATGATCTGTGCTATTTACAGAAGAGAGTTTACACCAGCTAAACAGACTCATAGACATCTAGCCTTTAAGGAGTGATTTGGAGTTGAGATACCATCAAAGCATCTAAGGTTCCTCTCTGTCCAGATATATTAAGACAATACATTAAGTTTCCTTCATCTTCTATTGTTGAGCTTATATCGGAGCACATAGAAGCCGTGTTAATTGACTCTCTGAATACACAGCAGCTTAGTCATAAAAATGTGAAGAGACAAAAAATAATATGTATATGAAGCATTGCAAGTAGCAATCTGCGCTGCCCTGTACTATTTCAATTAAACAAGAATTACAAAAGTCTTGGCAGAAAAGAGTTGCAGAGCGTAATACCAGCTGCCGCAATAACACTCCTGTTGTGCAAAATAGCAACCGCGTTTGAGCAGAGCGCTTTGACTCCAGTCGGATCTGGTAACCAACAGTATCAGCAAGATTCTCTCCTCTTTCAGAGCATATTCTAGCTGCAACTGATATGGCAGATATACGGCGAGGCTGAGTGCATAAAATGTTACAGTCAGCACCACGGAGGGATGATATCTCCTCTTCTAGAATGAATTGAGGGAGCTGAGTGGTCTTGCCACAACCAGTTTCTCCAGAAACTACCAAAACCTGTATTGACCACATAGTGAGTATACTCTCCCTGGAAAAGCCCTAATAGGCTAGTAATGCGTTTCAAAAGCATGGAAGCACCAGAAAGACCAGGAAATTGAATTAGAATCCAGCAATAGGAAAGATTATTGCAAACATGCCAATTGACCTGCAAGCAGAGATTCCTAACAATGAATGCTATGGGACAAGTTTTCCGCAAAATTTCAAAGTGACTCCGAGAAAATAAAACAAAATGGAAAGTATGAAGCATAATGAAAGGATGAACATAAAACAATTATGCCAGAAGAGGTATAGCCTGTTTGGCCAAGCTGGAGAAATCAGCTTATTTTGAGAAGTGCTTTTTCCAAAAGAAAAAAGCACTTTTGGAGAGAAGCAGTTTGTGTTTGGCTAATCACTCTGAAAAGCACTTTTGAGCAATAATTTGTATTTGGCCAAGTTTTTTAGAAAGTGCTTTTAAGTATTAAATTACGAATAAGGACATGAATAAATTTACTTAATAGTTAATATTATAAGTAAATAAATAATCTTAAAAAATTGTTATTACAGGCAATAATTAAATATTTTTATTTTATTTAAGTAAAATATGAAAATAAAATTTAAAAGTATTTAATTCTTTTAATATAAGTTAAATATATTAAAAATCATTCAACAAATATAAAAGCATTCACCCCTAAAGTCATTATATATTAGAAAGCTATCCTAAAAATAATAAGAAATATTTATACATTAATATCCTAAGTATTAGGTTTAATGGTTATTTTGGTATATACTATATTTTGTTAAGGGTATTTTTGGTAAGAAGAAAAGTCAAAACTGCTTCTGCTTTTGGGAAGAAGCTACTTTTTTCTGCTTCTCAGAAACTGCTTTTGCTTCTTCCCAAAAGTACTTTTTTCCCTAAAAAAGCTTGGCCAAACACCTCAAGTTAGGAAAAAACAGTGCTTTTGAGAAAGAAAAAAAAAAGGTACTTTTGGCCTCTTGAGAAGCTTGGCCAAACAGGCTAGTAGTCTTGACAGAACTGCTTCTGGGACTCTTCCTTACCATTTTATGAGAGATTCTCTCCAGTGTGGTTACAAATTCTAGCGTTTGAAAACCACAAAAATCGCCATAGTTCTAGGTTAAACGAAATTTACACATCTCTGACCAAAAATTGACAGGATGGTTAGATCAGTTGGTTGTGCCAGGGTTCCTCATACAGACTTCGTGCACTTCAGGGGATGAAGCATTGGTATCCTAAATTGATTGCGTTAATTGATCATCAGACTGGTGGTTAGAATTGGCAATGTTAATATTGTTATTGATGCGTCTCTAATGGCGGTTAGTCTACAAATTAATTACCTTTTGTAATCCATTAAGCGTTCAATAGTAAGAAAAGGTGAGACATTACTGACATTGCATACTCGGATCATTTTGACAGGCTGCTTAGTTCTATAAAGTAATAACGTTGCAGTTAGTGTTGATGTCTTTTTAATGGTGGTTACAGTATATAAATTTATTCCCTTTACAATTCATTGATTGTGCAGTAACAAAAATAGGTGAGATGTTAGTATCATTGCATGCTCAGAACATTATAGCAGGTTGTTTAGTTCTGTATGAGTTGCACGACGAACTGCTTTTTATTACAGTGTGTGCACTTGAACATTGAAGGTTTAAAATCTCAGAAATCTTTTTGAGAAATGGTAAGAGTAATATTAAAAAATAGCACCAAGGAGGTGCAGTAAAAGTATTTACAGGTTACACAAAAGAAAACACCTTCCTATTCTTAAAAGGATCCTAGCATTCTGTTCGGTAGTTTGAGACTTTGAGTAGCTTCATATGATGTATTATGACTTGCGTGTATGGTCGGTTTTAGTTTTCGAGTGGTTCGAGATTAATTAGGAAGAATGATTCTCGATTTAGAAGCTTTAAGTTGAAAGAGTTGACCAAGGTTTGACTTTGGGTAAACGGACTCAGAATCGAGTTTTAATGATTCCAATAGGTTCGTATGATGATTTTGGACTTGTATGTATGTTCGGATTCGATTTTGGAGGTTCCTAGAAGGATTCGGCACTATTTGTTGAAAGTTGGCTATTTGAAGAACTTAAGAGTTCATAAGTTTGACCAAGAGTTGACTTTGATGTTATTGAACTCCAATTGGTGTTTCGGACCTGAGGTTAAATTTTTGGGTTGACTTTTTGATTTTAGTTAAAGATCGAAACTTTATTATTCGGAAGCGTTTCCTATGGCTGTTATTTATGATATTTAAGTTATTTTGACTAGATTCGAGTCGTAAGGAGTTTGATTTACGCTGGAAGGGCTTCTTAGGGGTCGTTTGGATAGGAAACAAGTTACCCTATGATTAATTATCTCCGGATTAGTTATCCCGGGATAAGCTATCCCACCCTCCCATGGGGATAAAAAAACACTACAATCCCGGGATTAGTTATACCACGATTTTATCACAACCAAACGTGGGATAAATTCATCTCAAATTTAATCTCGGGATTAATTATCCCGTATCCCTCGTACCAAACGAGCCCTTAGAGTGATGTTTTAGCTTATTTAAGGTAAGTGCCTTGCCTAGCTTTGTTGGGGGAATTTTTCCTGCTAAATGATATTGTTTGCTACATGCGGGGGTGATGCATATACGAGGTGACGACTCAATTATCTGTGTTAGAAATCATGCTAGAATATATGACATCTTAAAAGGATTTAAATGTGTTGTTTTTCGAGACGGTTTACATACTTGAATGACCGTACCATCATGAATACCCATTTATACATGTTATTGTCATGTTACTTGAGCTTCTTTATCCGTAATAGGAGATGATGATTGGGGCCTTAGGGCTATGTTTGGCACGATGGGTATTTCCATGCAGTTGATATGATGTTGGCACAATGAGTATTGTCGTGCCGTGTGAAATAAGATTGGCCGATTGGTTGTTACCATGTGAGAGGAATGGGAGTTGGAATCTTGTTATGATTACTCGTTCGTTAAACACTTACACGCCCTCTACTTTGATTTCCATTAATATTTTGTTGTTTTGTATGTTACTTTCCCGTTTGTGCTCCTTATGTCGTTACCTCTGTGTGTTCCTATTTGGCATGTTACTGTTATATCTATGTTTCTACCTTGCATGTTATTGTTACTCCAATGTTTTTACTTGTTATTAGCCCAAACATGCCACATGCCTCTATGTGTTATGTGATTTACTTATTAGATATCTTGATATGTTACATGTCTTCACTTACTACCTGCCTTCACTTACTACCTGCCTTCACTTGCTATATGCCCTTACTTGTCACATGCCTCCACTTGTTACATGATTTCACTTATACATACCTCTACTTGATGCATGTTTTTACTTGACGTACATCTTTCCCTGTTTCATGTTCTACACTTCTTTGCTTAACCGGATTGGGTTACTTTTGGATTGTGTGTATTTGTGCTTTGTGGAAGCCTCGTCTTTATATGTGAGAGACTAGCTCTGGATGTTGTGTTGCTCATCTTACTTTGTTGAGTTTGTATTTCCTAGTTGAATTCCGCGCGTTAGTTTTCTTGGCATTACGTTGTAAATTTCCCGTGTTTGGTTGTTGTAGAATAGTTAGGTATGAATTTATTATATATGAGATCGGGTTGCACGCCGCAACGATATTGATATTATATGTGGGATCGGGTTGCACGCCGCAACGGAGAAAAAATTATATATGGGATCGGGTTGCACGCCTCAACGGAAAAGATTTATTATGGTTATTTTTGTCTATAGATTTCTGTTATCGTATTGTGTTGTGAAACTGAGAAGTGGTGATATTTTGGGGCCCTCTGTCATTTGTATTCTTGTTTCATCTATACGTGATTATTTTGTCTCTTTCTTGTATTGCTCTCTCTGCTTATCATTTGCACAGGTAAAATATTGGGTGAGTATCTTTTAACTTAAAACCTCGTCACCATTTCACCAAGGTTAGTCAAGATACTGAGTAGACGGGGTCGGTTGTACTCATACTACACTTCTGCACCTTGTGTGCAGATCTTGGAGTTGCGTAACTATGGAAGACGAAGCCTAGCATTGAAGACGTACCCGCATTCCAGATTCAAGCTACCTTTTGTTCATGGTAGTTTGGAATTTTAAATTATGTTTATGTAAACTGCAAACAGATATTGTATTTATTCTTCATACCAGTTTGTAAATCTAAATCATAGTGGTTAATGACTTATACTACCGGTCCTTGGGAAGTTGTATAAAACTCAGTTATTATTGTTCTTGTTGTTTTGATCATTCACTTGGGCTATCTATTTCTATGTTAGGCTTACCTAGCATTGGGTTAGATGTCATCACGACTGGGTGGATTTTGGGTCGAGACATCATATGAGTTCTATCACAGCTTCAGCATCATTTACGTAATTCTGTTTACCTCAAAAGTGAAACAAAAGTAAACAGTTCATCTTGATCTTCTGAATGGAGCTTTCTTTATCTTCATAATACCTAGAATTTCTCTCCCTCCAAACTGTCCCACCATATGCTAGCTGGGATAGTTGGCCACCATTTCCTTTGATTGGAGTCTTGCCTCTAATGTCCACAATTTCAGTGGCTTACAGGTATGTCCTGGCGTGCTGCATTTTGGTCCCAACATATTTAAAAATAGTTGCCATAGCTGATTCGTTACTTGACAGTGCAAATAACTGGTTGATGCTCTCTCTGGCTTGTCTCCACATTGATAACATTAAGAGCACAGCTGAATCCTCTTATCTGGAGGTTGCCACGTGTTAAACAAGCCTCTCGGGAAACCAACCAAGCGAAGAAAGCCACTTTGTACAGTGCATTTGTTTTACAGATTTGCTTCCATGGCCACAAATTCCTTTGTTACCCACCAGAATTCAAATGGGAGCTACATGACTTTACTGTGAAGCTGCCCTTACTATCATTCTTCCAAATTATCTTGTCATGTTTATTGTTCAGTCCTTGAAATGGCTCTAGTATACCCAAAAATTCAGCAAGCCTTCGCATTTCCCAATCATTAAGAAGTCTTCTAAAATCAAAATTCCGCCCTTGTTCTCTGTTGGTTGCCAAACTTGACCCAGGAAGCAAGGTGAGTCTGTATAGGTCCGTTAATGAGTCTTTTAGGGGGGTATGGCCTATCCAATTGTCTTCCCAAAAAGCAATTTTCCTTCCATCTCCCACTGTAAACCCAACATTACTTGCAAACTTATGCCATAATGATCTTATTTCCACACGCCCACTCCAGCTCAACTAGTTGTTGGCTTTGTATTCAGCAGCCTTGAAGACCAAATTTCATGCTGATAATATCTTTCCACAATGATTCTTCTGATGATGGAAATCTCCATAGCCATTTCATCATTAAGCTGCTGTTGTGGTGGCTCAGGTTCTTGATGCCAAGTTTTCCAAACTTCTTGCTGTCTGTTAGAGTATTCCATCTCACCAAATAAAAAGATCTTTTTTCTTTGTTGCCCTGCCACAGAAAATCTCTTCTCAATTTACCTAACCTCTTCTCCACTTTAACAGGAAGGGGAAAAAAGACATTATATATGTTGGGAGTGAATGTAGAACATTGTTAATCAATACTAATCTACCCCCCAAAGATAGATATGGCTTTTTTTATCTAGGTAAGCTCGTCTCACTTCTCTCTACTACCTCCTACAAGATTTCTTGAGATTTAGCTTTTGCTTCCAATGGTAACCCCAGGTAGTTAGTTGGAAACCTCACCGCCCAGGACATAGCTAAACCTTCAATATTTGTAACTTCTTTTACTTGAAAACGCTCTTTCACTAATCAACATGAAGATCAGACACTGCTTCAAAAAAAGTGAAAAATAGTCTCAAGTGTTTGCTCTAATGTTTCATCACAAAATACGAGAGTGTCATCAGCATAAAGGAGATGTGAAATTCTTAAGTTGTTATTCCTTCTTTGGACACCCTGAAGCCTTTACTAAAGTCACTTTGCTTGGCAATCTTCAACGTATGGCTGAACCCTTCCATTGCTAAAATGAACAAAAACGGAGGTATCGGATCACCTTGCCTCAATCCCTTTGTGCTGGGAAAAAACCCGCAGGAGATACCATTCACTAAAACAGAGTATCTAACAATGCTAATGCAATAGAAAATTCAACTTCTCTATCTTTTGCTGCTATACATATAAAAATGATGTCCATTCTTCACATCCAACAAAGTCGAACACATTGTCCCCGTCATGTGCACACCATACGCTGAAAGCGAACGCATCACTAGGTGTTTCATATCCCCGTCCAAAATCCATGAGATTTAACATAACAGGCAACCTGTATTGGATTAATTTTCAAATTTCAACACATTAATCTCTTACTGTTTGATTTGCGTAAATTGGCACGGTAAATTATCGTATGTGAATTCTCTTAATTTATTGTTCTGAGTGTGCCCCCCCAACCCCCCTCCCCCCTCTTTATTTCTATTTCTGAAGGCAGAACAGCATGTTGTGCCCGTTCTTTAACACTTCCGAATGGCTTTTAGAGAGAGACTCCCAAACATGCCCCAAAAGCATCAAAATCCTCATGAAAGATATGTTTAATGATATTGAGAAAGAGAAATTACAAGCCCAACAACAACAAAAAAAAAAAAAAAAAAAAAAAAAAAAAAAAAAAAAAACAGCGTAATCCCACAAGTGGGGTCCAGGGAGGGTAGTATGTACACAGACCTCACCCCTACCTTGTGAAAGTAGAGAGCTTGTTTCTGATACCCTCGGCTCTGGAAAAATTACAAGTCCAAGTTAGCAAATTAAAGCACAAAGCTCTATATCAATTGTTTATAACTCAGATCAATATGGTTTACTCCTTAAGGCTCAAGGCCTTTATTTAGGTGACATATCCTGGGATGTCTTATAAAAATGATTGTGAGACAAAACATCCCACAAAAGATAAAGATAGACAAGTTGTTGCATCATAGATGACAGGTTACTGCATCATAGATGACAAGCTATTGCATCATAAATGACAACCTCCTTGTCAAAGGCATATGTTCTCGTCGAAGTAAAATTCAGGAATATGAGACGCATCATCAGACTTGTGACATGGGACAAAATGAGCCATTTTGTAAAAATATATCGATAATCACAATTACGAAGTCATGCTTTCATTGAATCTTTGGCAATCCCAAAATGAAATCCATGTTCACCTCTTCCCAAAGAGCTCCAGGATATCCCACCCCATGGGGTATCCCGTCATTGTACCAAACAACCCCTAAGGCCTTTATATAGGTAGAGAAAAACATACCATTGAAAGACAAAAATGACAAGCTACTACATCATAGATGACAAGCTCCTATATCATTCTTCCGAAGTTGGAAGAGGCTCACTTTTAAGTATCTCAACTCGCAACATAAGTTGATGCCTTAAGTCACCTGTCCACTTTGCTTTCTATCTTGCAAGTAAAAGTTATTGTATTTGAAGTTGTGAAAGATCTATATGAAGAAGATCATGAATTTGGTAAGATATGAGAGTCTAGGTCTTAGCATCCCTGCAAGCAGTTCAGTCAACAAGAAAGATATCTTTGTAAAGGTATCTAGTTATGTATGCCCCAAAGTTTTTTATGTCAATATATTATTTGGAAAGCTCATAATGGAGGATCAGCTGGATACTTTGGAAGAGACAAGACCTTAGCTCTTACAAAAGGGATTGGCCCAAAATGGAACAAGATGTCATTCCACGCATTTATAGCTTGTTTGGCCAAGCTTCTCCAAAGCCAAAAAGAAAGTGCTTTTTTTCAAAGTTGAAGTGTTTGGCCAAGCTTTTATAAGAAGAAAAAGTGCTTTTTGAGTAAAAGCAGAAGCAGTTTTGGAGAAGCAGAAAAAAATAGTTTTTCTCCAAAAACACTTTTTTGAAAAGCACTTTTGAGAAAAATACACTTAGAAGCAGTTTTTAAAAGCTTGGCCGAACACTAATTGCTGCTCAGAAGTGCTTTTCAAATTAATTGGTCAAACACAAACTGCTTCTCACCGAAAGTACTTTTGAAAAAAGCACTTTTGACAAAAAGCACTTCTTAAAATAAGCTGATTTTTGCAGCTTGGCCAAACAGGTTATTAGAGGTGTTGTACTTACCATTTAGCAAAGACTGGAAATCAAAACATCAGTGTGTAAAAGTTATCCCCAGATTAACTAATATCCCAAACCAAACATAGGATAAAGTTAATCCAAAACTTTATCCCGGGATTATTATCCTTATCTCATGTACCAAACGAGCCCTCAAACCTTAAGTAGTAAACCATTTTAATTTTAGTACAGTTGATATAAAGCTTTATGCTTTAACGTGTTTCTTTCAAGAGTGTTTCTTTTTAAGAAGTACGTGAATTATCCCCGGAAATAGCCAACCAAGGTGGCCTCTTTTCCGGCTATCGTGTCATAGTGGTGTTCCTAACCTCGCCAATATTGGTACACCTCGATGTTCCGGCGTCAACCTGATAATAATCCAACTTTTTTGGTAAAAATCATGGTGAATCCATTCGAGCCGAGCGCCTCATCACTGTTATAAATTCTTGATTGCCCCAAAAACAATCCTCTTCAAAGGGTCTATGTAGCCAATTTTTCTCTTCATACGTGATTGTTGAGAGGTTTTCATGTGACCAAGTATGGCTTCTTTCTTCGAATTTAGTGTACCGAGCTTTGTAGAAGCCAAAAATCTCATTGCAGGTTGTTTTCTCATAACTCCTCCATGACCCCATTAATCTCTTGGCTACAAATTTGATTAATATCATATGTGTTCATCCGTCATATTATGAAAGAGCTTAGTAATTTTATCCTCCTATTTGAGCCAAAAACATCTAGACTTTGTCTCCACAAAATTTCCTCCATTCTGGAAATTCTTACGAGTTCTCAACAACAACTTGTCATCATTGAGGCTTTTTTCTTCTGTGATAATATCAAGAGCTTGAATATTATTGAGGATATCGGACTTGTCGCATTCCAGATTAACAAAGGAGATCTAGTTCCATTCTTACAACTTATTTTTTAACATCTTCAGCTTTTTTACATCATACCCCCTGGAAGTGCAGCCTTTCCTGGATCCTGCGTGAATGGGAATGCTTTGGGCACCGAGCTACCCTTTTAGAATGAAATCTGGTTTGCCATGTATATAAAAAGGAGGCCCACCAATTCTTGGTTGTACCTTCAAAACCCTTTTTCTCAAGCCATATGTTTCTGAACTAAAAGTAAGGAGAGTGATCAGAGCGATCTTTAGGGAGAAGGATTGTTTAATGTTGGAGAAAGTGCAATCCCAGCGTGTAGAAAATGAAAACGGTTTTTAGCAGCAGTACTATTGCCCCTCTAGACCAATTTTTTTAGGAAGGTAAGTATTCTATCTAGATCAAGTTAATTTGACACTAGACAAAAGGTGGGTCGACAAGCTAAGGATACCCAATAAAATTAGAATATTCTTTCATGTGGAGGTGGTTCCTCTTAGCACGAAATCTGATGAGATCACCGCAAATAGCTCGGAATTTTCAAAGAGACCCATAGTGGCAACAAGTTTGAGCCCATAATGATTCTGTGTCCGTTCTATCGGCTAGTACGCACGTCATAATTAGTAAACGAGTGTAAACTTCGTTGCGCAACAGTATGTAGTATTGCTCACAAAGCAAGCTTAGGAATGAATCTAATGGAAATTTAGGTCTCTATTCGCTTGGAAGATTAGTCTTTCCTCGGAAAGAGGGAAAAAGGTGTGTAGGAAAAGGTGTGTGGAAAAAATCCAAAACAATAAAAGATTTCATCCACCAAGTGGGACAGGGTGTGACCCTTTACCTCTCTCACTTTATTCGAGTTGAATTACATCCACCCTCTCCCTTTTGGGGGAATGGCTGCAATCACACCTGAAAGTGAACCGTTAGTGAAAACTTACTTTTTGTCTGATTAATAGGAATTTCTTGCTTGATAAGAGATTAGTTTAAGTTGGACCGAGAAGTAAGAGTTTGTAATTGAAATGGGGGGCTGAGTAGTCTCAAACTTTCTATCTGAAGCAAATGTCGAAAGTCCAAGATGGTGGTTTGGAACATCCAAGAGGACACCCGATCCGCGTTCTCTTCACTTGGTAAAGAGGAGAGACAATCAGAAGAGTTAATATAACATAAGAAATGATAGCAAGAGTTAATGTAACATTGAAGCTAATAAGATTATAATTACTGACTGTTGCTCCTGTACATATAGGATATAATTTATTCTTTTAGTTATATGAATACCAGCAGCTGAGTGGCCAAAACACAAAAGCAATTGACAAGAACCTTTCTAATTCATCTATTGTTATAATTGCATGCTCCAAAACTTTCATTCTGATATTCTGGTTTTGGGTAGGCTGTCTACGTTACGCCTATTGGGGTGCGGCCCTTCCCCCGATCCTGCGTGAATGCGGGATGCTTTGTGCACCGGGTTGCCCTTTATTCTGCTTTGACGTAAGATATTATTGTACTTTTCTGCTTCAAGACTCGCACTCTAATAATCTGCTTCAGTACTCCAACCTTGCACTCCATTACTAAATAAAGTTCTCTTCAAGTAAAATTCAGTATCAAGAAGTTGCGAGTCATCATAAATTCTAACTATGATCCCAAAGCCATAGCAGTCATGTGATAAAACATACTCAAAAGATTGTAATTTGAATTACCAGGCAAATTGCTAGAAATCTTGCTTATGCATTCAGGTGTAGGTCCTTGTATACCTGATTCCTTTACTTCCACCTTCCATAACTAATATCTCCATGACTCAAAAGCTAAGAAGATAACGATGTGGCATATTTTGCTCTCCTAGTCCAGCCAAATTTGCTATCAACTTCAACACACACACACACACACATTTATGTGTGTGTGTGTATATATAATAGGGAGAAAGCAAATGATGACTACCCAGACAGACCAATGCATACAGTCCATGCACACTCTAAAACAACTTAAGATGAATATTGTACATTTAAATGCGTAAGTGTTTCTAAATACACATGGCTCTAGAGTTTAGTAGAGTTGTATGTGAAATCATCTGCAAATTAGACAATTCGGAAATAAAATGAGCTGAAACAGCATACTTTCATGCGGCAAAAGTAATTATTACTGATATTGCACCTGATTACTTGCAACAGCTTCCAAAAATTCATATTTTACTTTAAATGCTGGAAGTTCTTCCCTGAATGAGATCATTGCCTTGACTTTTTCACTTTCCTACAAGCAGAATGATCTAAAAACAGTCAACTTCTGCAACTAAAAAGTACCATAAAAATAAGATTGAGGACAGATAAGCCAGAGAGAAAAAGGTGTACGGTGTACCCTTGTCTTTTCCTGTTTCTGTTTAAGTTCATTATTAAGTCTCTGCTTGGCAGTATCATTCTCTACAGTCAACTTAGGTCTGGCTGTTTCTAGAGCTTTGGATGATAATTTGGCAGAACTACCAGATGTTGAAGAGGAAGTCCCACCAGATACAGTATCTTGTGAACTACTCAATAGATTTCCGACTCTTTCCTCAATCTCCGTAGACATCCTTATCTGTGACATAGTTACAAAGTAATTATATTTTTTATTAGTGTGGTTACAGTTAACTTACACGTTAACAAATACCAAAGAACACAAACAACCCACCAATAATGATAAGTGAAAGAACACTCTTACCAGCTAACAGCAAGATGCCAGTATTATACCTCTTTCTGTGTAGATCCATGACGCTCGTCAAGATCAGCACGATAGCTTGGCAATGGGACTTTGCTTGCAACAAGTGCCTTTCCTTTGTTATAAGCATGGCTTTCTTCCAGCAAATACAAAAGGCATGGAAAGAACAATTAGGTAAATGCTTTACTTCACTATGACATAAAATGGTGCTTTTTAATGGTGAATCCACAAGGAAAACCATTTTTTCTTAAAACCACAAAGGAAGCCAGCTTATTTTTCAAATGAGCGGATGGAGCCAATTTATTTACCAGGTTTAGTTTCTTCTTCCATTAAGTTAGACACAAACACACAAGAAATGTCATATATCACACATGTAAGTTCCCGCAATTACCATACATTGGAAAGTGTAAGTAACATGTCTGCTTTATTGAGAATGAAACTTCTTTTTTTTTTTTGGAGAATGAACGTCTGCTTTTCATCTTCTAAGTTTGAGTTACTTATAAAAAAAGTAAAAAACATATTAATTTGAGATAAAGTAGAGAATATGTAGACATTACATAATTTAAAATAACAACTACACTTCAATCCTCAGTTAGTTGGTACCTGCCATATGCATCCTCACTATACATTTTGCCCAATATTCAATTACATAGATTCTCTAACACTAGAAAATCCCTACACTTTCTACTTGCATACAAATCTCTAATAAGATTACTAGACTCCTAGAGAATAATGGACCAAAAGTAAGCTACCAATATGTCTAAGCCTTAATCCAACTAATTGATATCACCTATGTAGGCTTTTTGCTTTCTGTCATTTTTAATAAAAATTAACAAGATCTTTTCTTTTTTCCATTATACCCTATTTTCCACTAAGTTCGCATGGATTCTGAGATATTGTAGGCCTTTTGAGATAACTTTCTTCCATGTAATTTTAAATGAATTAATAAACAAAACTAAATGGTTTACATCTTAAATAAATTGTGCAACTACTACATTCTCCGTACGTTTGCAACTTATGTGAAGATTAACAGGTTACAAATACAAAAGTCATATTTAAGTAAGTTCATTTCCTGTCTCACAACCATATCAGGTAATGTAACAATTCCTTTTCTCAAATTCCATGATGCACTTTAATCAAATCTTCTTTTTACGAATTTACATATATAAATAAGAAATAGAGAATGTATGCAATGTTCGCAAAGTTTTAGGACATGCATGGAGGAGAAGGTAAATTTGTTTTGACACAGTAGAAGCATGTTTTAAGAAATTTTTCTTTTTGTCTAAATTGTCATTTTCATGCATTACAAAAGCAAGACTACTCGCATCTTCAATTACATTTGGTCTTTGCAATCTATGTTTAATTATAAATGTAAGTTCATAATGATGGAAATGGCAGCACATGCCATGCTAAATATAAACCAAACAAAAATAAATCAAAATCCTAGTAGTGATAACCGCAGTTTTCCTCATGATCAAACCACTTACAAGTAAAGCTCTAATTGATACGCCATATCAGCCAACTTTTGCTGGTCATCCCTACTAAAATTCCGCCTTATTACCATTTCCTGCTCGCCTCCTCTCTTAAACTGCTCCATCTTCCCCCACCACTCATTTTCATTCATCACCTCCATCTACAACCAAAATTCACACTGTTAACTTTGAACACGCCATCAATCACTCGAATGTTATTCACAATTGCATAAACATACACATCACGAGTTCATATAAACAGTGAAAAGAAAGGGTATTGTTCGTCTGCAGCCGTACATCTATATTTATCCATTTCTAACAAAAGCACAAACAATGAACCAAAAAGCAGATTATGTATTATACATAAGAAGCCTTCATTTTGGCAAAAAGGAAAAAATGTGTGTGTGTGTAAGCTTGGCACAGGAACAGTACCTCAGCGGCTTGTTGCCGAAGGCGTTCGGCACGCCAGACAGGATCCCACCATCTCTGTTCAC